>JAOCPT020541213.1:0-19371 GCA_026546935.2 Palythoa grandiflora | reverse complement strand
CCCCCCAAAACCCCCCCCCCCACCCTCCGTCCCTCCCCTTCCCGCCTAAACGTTTTTAATATTGATGCTAAATCAAATGAATAAAAACAAAATCTCCGGTCAATTGTTAAATGGTGCGTGCTCTACGTTATTCTGGTGCTTTATTGCGTCAGTGGCTCATGACGTCAGGTATTCTAAGTGTCACGGTACTATAGCACTGAACAAAGTTACATTGTGTCACTTACTTTCAAAAGGTACAACAATGTTTAATGTAATGTCAAACTAAACATGCATAAATTGATGTACGCAAATGATATGATATAGAGATGAAAATAAACAAAGCTTAAGTTTGCAAAAGTCATCTTTGACTTAACTGTTAACCTGGCAACAAAGCATTTTGCATTGCTCTCAAATTCACATAAAAAATTGTCACAAATTTTTGGAAAAAATTGTTATATATTAATACTACTTTAGTCTAATTCTTTTACTACAACAAAAAGAATGATAATAAATTTGAAAAAGGAGAACCTGGAGAATTCCGTTTTTATATAAAAGGTTCCCTTAGAATAACGAAAAATCAAGAAAATACATAACAATGATAAAATGATTAAAAATATTATATCATATATATGAAGCAAACTATCAGGAAAGAGGTATGCAGCTACTATGGCTTCACCCTCTTTTATTATTAAACTCTTAGTAGGGTTTTGCCCAAAGCACTATTTTTTGTTTTGTGCGACAGAGCGAACCCCCTTTCCTGTTCCCTTCAGATATATAACTGATTAAAACTCTTTAGACTAAAATAACAATAAATGTTCACATGTTTTTCAAATTCTTTTTTAAAATTGTTCATATTTTAGCCTTGAATTCTTAATCGTTTCGAAATTGTTTATAAAATTCACCTGATTTCATGCATAATTTGCATGTTCTGATATCTGCACACATCCGGTTCTACATGGGCATCTGTAATCTTATGCTGCGAAACGCACACGGAGAATCTTCCGGTCAGTTCCTTATATAGATATTTTGCTAGTAGAGAAATTTATCCGTATACAGCTATATGACCCAAGAACCTCAGAGAGGCAGGTACTAGTATAGTTTCAATACTCTCCAAACATGGATAATATGAATTCATTCGCTTTCTCAGTGATTCATTGTACATTTTAAAATATGTTTTTGTATGAAAACACAGGTTTATTATTTACGGCACAGGCATTCACTGAATACGCGCTTTTTTTTATAAGAACAACTTTATGAGAACAACGAGGCTCAAATTGACCAAAATTTAAGAACAATTTAATAACAAGCTCAGGCTGAGACTTGATAACTAGGAAAATTTTTGTGATAGAAAATTAACTAAAACTTAGCGATACAGCATAAAACATAAAAAGATTCACAGTAAAGCTATAAGACTGCTTAACAATCAATGAAGGTAGTTCGCCTCTGAATTCAGCCGTACAATACATGTATGTTTCATTTTCCAATACCTTGTTTTATTTTGGTTTTTCTTCATTATAATCCGCTCACAGAAATAAGAACAAATTAAGAACAAGTTGAGGCTGAAATCGCCAAAAAATTTAGAACAATTAGCCTCGGCAAAATTTACTGGTTCTTATAAAAAAAAAGCGTGTGAAGAAGGTGACAAAATTAGCGTTCTAAGTCTGAACACCACGTTCAGTATATATATATATATGCTTTTATTGATCGGTCAAGTAATTATTCTAAAAACTGTAGACAGATTATAAACTAGGGACTTTAAGAAACTAGGACGGCAACGCCAACGACGACGTCTCAGAAAAAATATATTTCTGGTTTGCTCTTTACTCCTTTCTGTGGGTTATTAGAATTTTGTTTTCTTTGCCTTAAACTCTGTGAACAGAAAAAACAAATACTGAGAACATTTCAGTTATCACGTCCACGTCGTGCCAAGAACTACAAAACAGGTCTTTTCATGTTCTGTTACTAGCAATTTTTTTTCGGTTTTGGTATCTCCAGAATGCGCAGCCATAAAAGACGGCATTTTCAACCGTAAGCCGTAAATCAAGCCCCTGCCCCCTCCTCTAACCCCGCTTCCTCCCTATTTCCCCATTATAATACTCCTTTATCAAAATTTGTAGAGAAAGTACTTCAAGTAGTAAAGCTCCCCGCATAAACTAAATGGGGATCGCTATCGCTTCACTACAATACTGCGACCTAATCCGCTGCCCTCTATATTTTCCCAATACAGCCCTCTTACTCTTAGGAAATAAGATTTTTTGTTTCAGATGTGGTAAAGATGAATACAAGAAAGAATGTTCAGCTTAAACACAGAACCTCATTTCCCAAGAGGACTGTATTGGGAAAACATTGAGCAGATTAGGTCTATTGCAAATAGACCTTTTCAAATCGCATCTTACGTCTGAATTGATATACGTCCATTTTAAGTTACTTCTTCAGTTTTAATTTCAACAACTCAAATATTAATGGCATGACACGTTGATAATCTTGCATGTTCTGCTTTATTTTTTAAAAGATTGAACTACTACTTTTAATACTGGTGTATTATCATTATCATTGTCATTATCATTATCATTATCATTATCATTATTATTATCATCATTATCATTATCATTATTATTATTATTATTATTGTTATTACTATTATTATAGTGCAGTATAAAACGTAAAAGAGATGCGTAACTTGTAGGTGTATGAATTAACAAAATTTTATTTATTGTTATTATTATTATTATTGTTGTTGTTGTTGTTGTTTTGTTTTTGTTTTCTTAAAAAATAGAATTTATGATACAACGAGACGTTGAGATCCAAGCTCAACTGGAAGCTGGTATTTAATCCTTATATGGTGTCGCAGTTTTTTCGTTTTTTCTCGTTCTTCCTTTTCTTTGATTCTGTCAGTCAGATCAACATTATTATCTTTTGTACAGTAGTCTCGTTCGCATAGTTTATATTTCTTTCGGAAACATTCAATTCTCTGCCGACTTTTGAGCGAACGTTCAGTCAGTTCTTGACGCTGTTGGAGTATTTCTTCTTCTTGAACACCCAGGAAGACTTGTTCATTCGGTGGAACCTCAAACTCATTTTCTTGGTTTTTAATAGGTTTTCTTGTTTCGCCTTGTACAACCCTCTCATTTCCATCTTCCCAAATTTTCAATGTTGTTGTCTGTCTAAAAAATTATACAGTAATAAGTTTAGTTTTGAACAATATTGCAATTAATATTGAGTTTAATGACTTCTGATTTGCTGATAAACAACTACAGAAACTAGCAACATTACACTGCCTAAAGCCCCATTTATACTACAGATAAAATCAGATAGTCATATTTGGAGAGGAAACTTAAGTGGTTTTCACACCTAATTTTCATGTTCAGGCTTGTTTTTGTTCTGTGATAGGCCACGGTAATTTTGATCAAATCAAGGATGAAAACTTGTTAGTGAGCACTCGCGTTCATGATTGAAGGCGTACATATGTGAAGTGTCATTCGTCTAGAAAATCATTTTATATGAATGCCGCGATTGTTACTTAAAGTGATACCTTCTGTGATTCGAAAATTTAGAGAATGACTGAGTGCGCATGAGTTAATCATGTCGTATCCGTCGGTAGAATTTTTTTTAATCAAATGCAATTCAAAGCCCGAGCTTAAGTTAACCACGAAATGACTCAGACATTCTCTCAATTTTCGAATCACGTAAGCAGTGTTAATACATAATCATACAAATGCGTAAATAACCCGTTGTGTCGAAGCGCTCTGCCTGATTGGAGCAAATTTTTTCTATTGTTCGAATAACTGTTCTGGGAACAAAAAGTTTTATTTTCTTCCTGCGCTTACCCGTTATCAAAAACACTTAATGTGGTACTTGACCCTGGCCAAAAATCCGCATTGTTTTATTTCTATCTCTTCCTTCATGCCTTTAGTTAAACCCCGCACCCAGAAACCAAAATATTTTTTTGTTGTTCGACTAACTGTTCCGGGAGTTATTTTCAAAACATTACCTGCGTTAACCCGTTATCAAAAACACTTATTCAGTTATTGTGATATTTGACCCTGGCAAAAAATCCGCTTTGTTTTTTTTTAATATCTCTTCCTTCATGCGTTTAGTAAAAACTCCGCACACAGAAACCAATATTTTCTGGCGATAAGACTGACCATTTTTGACGTGCTGAATTAAGTAATTTTACTCTATACAGTTAAAATTAAAACCTATAGCCATTAACGGTCTTTGTTTCTAAGATAAACATGTACTCCGTGTGTTACCGATTACATATTATTTGTCGTTTAGAAAAAAAAAACATAATTTAAAAAAAAAAAAAAAAGAAAACAGTTCGTGCCGTGCTAAGCAAGCGAAACATATTCCTCAAACAAGTCCTAGAAAAGAGGGAAGTGGTATCAGAACATGCAGAAACCAATAATATCTTAATCGCAAAAACTTCCTTTTTTTCATGCGTGCATTTCTTTATATGAGGTACACTCTTTTTCATAAAAATGTCAAATTTTTGGACTGAGCCCAAACCAGTTGTGGAATCGGACACAGTTTAGGTATCCTGCTGATGAACAGTAACTGTTTTGCTATTAATTTTCAGCAGTATATATAGTTTGTGTCTGTTCAGATATCACATTACGAGTTTTATTCAATTTTCCACCAGAAGAACATTCCCAGTTATATCGAGCCTCAACTTATGCTAACTTGTTCTTAAAATGTTCTTAAATTTTTGCCACTTTGATTCTTATTGTTCTTATAAAGTTGTTCTTCATCGACGGTTTAGCTAAAGAAGTATTAAATATGACTGCTGTGACAACATTCTTTAGTTTTATCATTTTTAATCAAAACTATATACACGCTTTTTTATAAGAACCAGTAAATTTTGCCGAGGCTCATTGTTCTTAATTTTTTGGCAATTTCAGCCTCAATTTGTTCTTAATTTGTTCTTATTTTTGTGAGCGGTTTTAATTGAAAAAAATAAATAAATAAAACAAGGTATTGGAAAGTGAAACGCCTTGCGCCAAATATGTATTGTACGGCTGAAGTTAGAGGCAAGCTATACCTTCACTGTTTGTTGAGCAGTCCATACAGTGAATCTTTTTATGTTTTATGCTGTATCGCTAAGTTTTACTGAGTCAATTTTCTATCACAAAAACTTTCCGCTATAGTTATCAAGCCTCAGCCTGAGCTTTTTCTTAAATTGTTCTTAAATTTTGGCAAATTTGAGCCTTGTTGTTCTTATAAAGTTGTTCTTATAAAAAAAAAGAGCGTGTAACATGTTTCGAGGCGTCTCGCTTCTTTTCTTAGCTTCAGAGTCACGGTGGTCGTAAGCCAAAGCGAAAACATTTAAATACAGTCTAAGACTAAAGACACTGAATAGAATAATAAGTAATGTCGGACTAAACTATTCAAAGTGATCAAATATTCAAAGAAAATTGACATTTGTTGGTTTCAATCAGGTTCGATTAAAACGGATGAAACTAAAGAATGTTTTTACAGCAGTCAAAGTTGTTCTTATAAAAAACGCGTGTATAGAAATTTAACCCTTGTACTTGCGCTTATCATATTTCTAAATGATGGCAGTGATGACGTTACGTTCGTCAGTACTGACTCAGTTATAACAATATAAGACGTGTCTAGGTGTGGTTTTAAAGCTAAATGTATCAGTATCACTGTGACGAAGAAAGTAGTAAACAGATTGATTTGTTCTGCTCACACCAGCTTAAATTCCGTAATGAGAAAAAAAGATGTTGACCGGGTAAAATATTGATGAACAAAGAAGCGCAAAATTTTTCAAACTGCTCACATGAAAATCATAGGACCTAGAAAGAAAAATACTCTATTCTTCGAGTTCAAGGATTTATTTAAAAGTTAACTCTTAGTGGAACTTTAAGCAGCATCAGGATCCTGACTGCAATCTATCAAAATCAGTACTAGTCATGCAACTTGACGCGAAACGAGCCTTGTGCTTACTCCAAAATATTGAAATCGGTTATACTGAATTGGCAAAAGATTTTCCCTCTCTTTGAGTGCTAACATTTAATAAAGATCTAGACTAAATTTCTAAAGTTGGCTCCACAGAGATCGCGCTGTTGACTGCTAAAAACAACGACAATTTTTTTTAGCTTTTCGAACACGATAGAGGATTAAAACAAGCGAAACCGAGATAAAAACCCCTGAAAAAATCAGTATAGCCTATAGGTATTAAAATTATTACATGTATACTTGGATATAATAATTCATCTTCAGCTTTATAGTTTTTATAACGTTTTTCTTATAAAATTTAAAAAGCGTGTAAAGATTCTCATGTAATGAAGAAGTCTAATGCTCTATGTTTATTGTGTTCATTATTCGAATTTTATTAAAATGCGGTTTTCTGGTCCGCGGTAGGAAGCACTGACACCGATCACAAATGACGCTTTTCAAACGTTACCTCCTAAACGAACCAACTTATAATTCAAGAAAAACGCGAAACAGTCTGGCATTCGTTGACCGTCGTGAAAGTTTTCTCGGAATCAGTGTAGTTTGATACTTAAAATATATCATATCGCTACCTATTTAAATTTTATCAGAATATAATAGGAATGACCACAACATAATCTCTCTCTCAGTTATACCTAGCCATCTCAAAATACTGTTCAACTTCTTTCTAAATTATGTTCCACCTGTGTGATATATTCAAACTGAATTTTTCAACGTATCTAATTTTTATAGTATGTTTATACTAGATATACTTCAGACTAAGTTGCAACAACGTTAATTTTGAGTTGAACTTGAAGGTTTTCTGCTAAAAAGACCTAAAGTCAATACACGTATGTACGTTGACAGTTTAGAAAAATATCAAATTCAACAAAATCAAACAGTACAAACTAGTATCTTACTTTTTCCGACTTGGTTCTTGTTTTAAGCATAGCTGTTCTTTTTTGGTAATACCGTTTTTAGAATGGTGCGCGTACCAGTTGTTTTTATATTCTTGTACTTTCTCTTGCCAGTTGTCGCGGTCCAGATCGATAACAGTAATAACTTCGTGATCTTCAATTCGATTTTTGTTGATCACTGGTTTCTCAAACTCCTTCTCAACCGATTCCACCACGTTCCCCATTCTGCTTTACTGACCTTAGCTGTGTTTTGATTGCAAACGCTGGTTTAACTGATACTGATATTTCGTGTTTTTATAGATATTGTACGGTCACGCATCGTTACCTTTTACGGAAATGACTCAGAATAGACCAGAAACTACAATTAGCTCATAGTGCGAAGTCGTTCCTCTCCGTGGACTCAGGTCGTTTCAACTCGCTATGTCTTTGCATGACATCTGTCGTCGATTAGCTAAATTTGTCGTTGTTTGCTTGAGTTGTTGATAATAGGGTCAAGTTCAGTTAAGACTCGATAGTGATTTTTTGACCAAAATGCTCTTTTCGATTGGTTTAAACTGTTTAGAAACCCCTGTTTTTCTCTTAACACTGTCTGATTAGTAATTCTATTCGTTCAACTCAAGTACACGTATACACTCGGAAGGTCGCGTGGGCAACTGCACGTAACCACAATAACTAACTTAACTTCCCTAAGTAAAAACACCGGTGGCCTGGGCTGTTAAAGGAGAGTATTAACTCATTTGCTATTTGTATTGCACAACGTTTGTTGTGTTTTAGTTCGATACAGACAAAAACAATATTTATAAAGACACTAGTGATTAAATAGTAATTAGCGTTTTGCAATGACCAAAAAAGCTGAAATCTTTGGCGGGGAAAAACGTGAAAATGACCTTTGGAAGTTAGTAGATAACAATAAAAACCTTTGCTGCTATTTTCATATAATATATCAGTAACGTACATAACGATTATTTAATGCACTCCTTAGTAACATTAGAAACTGCTCGAATGTTAAAAACTTTTATTATGCCTATTAGTTCACCAATCTAGGCTATGTGAATATATTAATCTATAGTGCTAAACCTTTGTTATGATGCAGCAGTGCATTTTGCAAGTTTTTTCGAAGTTCGAGTAATTTCGGTTACGTTAGTGAGCTTCATCACATCTTCACACCCACCCTCCCCTAGCTCCCCCGGCCCCCCACCCTCCCTCCGCCAGACCCCCTGTCCTCCTCCTCCGGCTCCGCAAGAACGCCAGGTGAACAAAACTATTTCACAAAGTTATTTTTGGAAGTTGCTACCCTATGCTATTTGTTAAAACAAAAATGTAAAATGATTCCAATTTTAATTAATGGTACAATAAAGAATATGAACTAATCACAAAATTGACCAATCACAGCTTTTTTATTTCAGGGACATTCATCATTACCAGAAACTTAGTTGATTGTTTGATACCCCGGATACCAGAATCTTCGTTCATGACAAATTGCAAAATGACGTGCGTCTGCACATACCAAAACTTGACCTTCACACGCACGCACGCACGCGCACCGCTAAACCAGTACACGCAACACCACAACAGCTGCAGCAGTCCAACTGTTCCAATAACCTCGTGTGGTTAACATGGATGAATATGAATGCAGCTTTAATAAAAGTTGTTAATTGTACCTTGACATTAACTGTCATTTTTAATAAACTATTATTGATGCTGAAACTACAGCTTCGTTCCACCCGCCCGCCTCACACTCAGCTGCACTCATATTACATAACAGTGAGCGCTAGGTTGTCACGTATGTCACGCTATATCTTCAGTTCATTTGTCTTCAAGAAAAGATAGACGCTATTACAGTGACTACATGGCTAGGTTTCAAGATACGTCACTCTGTCTCGTAAGCATCTCTTCTTCGTACAAACATGTTACCGTTTTCTTAAATATAAATATCATATTTTGATTATGAATCGAAGGATCTAATTGAAACCAAAAGATTCACAATATGCCCGGTGAAACATGTACCTGCGTCAGTAGCTTCTCAAAAGCATCTCATCTAAGTCAAGCTCCCTATTATGATATACGCTTCTTTTTATAAGAACAGCTTTATAAGAACAACGAGGCTCAAATTTGTCAAAATTTAAGAACGATTTAAGAACAAGCTCAGGCTGCATGAGGCTTGGTAACTAGGAAAGATTTTGTGGTAGAAAATTGACTAAAACTTAGCGATAAAACATAAAGATTCACTGTAAAGACTGCTCAACAAACAATGAAGGTAGTTCGCCTCTAAATTCAGCCGTACAATACATGTGTGTCGCAAGGCGTTTCACTTTCCAATTTAATTTTTTTTTTTCAAAATCGCCAAAAAAGTAAGAACAATGAGCCTCGGCAAAATTTGCTGGTTCTTCTAAAAAAAGCGTCTATTAAATTTATGGATTGGTTATTTGATTGGTAAGTGTGCAAAGCGGGACTCGTTAATATTACAGCGAGGCTTGCTAACTTTTCCCGCGCGAGACTCATTACGCACGCGCGCGTTAGTCAGGTTCTGACCAAACCACTACCGGAGTTTTAAGAAAGTTCTTGGAATTTTCATCTATGAATTCTACGCCACATGCGAACACGCTAGATGTTCCGCTCTCTCTACGATTTGCTGAAAAGTGTTTTTTTTTTCAATTACCAGTCACAGTTCACTAAGCTTAAGCGCTAAACTAAGTTTAAAGCTTGTCCTAACAAGGACGAAACAGAGTCCGCGGTTTTTGTGTCTCCTCGGGTGAATTGGCTGTGCGCACGCGTAGTCATGTTCTTGCCAAATCTACAGGAGAGGTGAGTTCTCGTGGCTTTCCTTCTTTCAACTCTTCATTTTGAAATTGATAGTTGGAACACTGCACGCCTGACTGAGAGCATTTGGGCACGCCATGCATGTTCAGTTTTTAAGAAATTTCACGGATACGGAATTGCGCAGTTCCGGCATCCCATGGCCACACTCCACATCGACAAGGATAAACATCACCTAATAAGATAATAGTACCAATAATGCAGTATTTTTATTACATGGATATGAGTGTTTTACTGGAAAATACGCCACTCGTAGATTTCATATGAAACTACATCCGGGATACGAGTGACATATTTTCCATATCCTCACGAGTGAGGATATCGCTGACAACAAAATATTTTGGAGATCATTTTCGTTTAGTTTTTTTTTTATTTTCGAAACACTCATATCCATTGTAATAAAAAGAAAATTACACGTTGCCTTGAACATATGTTGGTGCCACCGTGTAATATCCTCTATATATAGCACGGTGGTCCATGTGGAGATGTTCTCTCACACGCTTAACAAGTGTATACAGCGTTCAGCAGTTGAGGGTCTTAGATATTCCGCTTCGTGCGGCAAACTTATATTTGGAACATTACGAAATGCACCGAGAACAAAACAGCCAGACTAGAACACAGGGATCACTACGGGAACTCTTTTCGACAAGTACGTGGGTTCTTTCAAGTCCCCCAAAAAAGCGTCGAACGATCGTTCCTAAAATCCATTGGAAATTAAGCTAAGCAGCTATAACAAATGAAAAAGGTTATTGCTTTATCTTTAAAGATCTTGGTCCAGTTGTTCAAAATTCGATTAGCACCAACTCAAGATTATATTTTTAACCATGTTTGTGTTTATAACCTTCTAGAGATTGATTTGGGTTGCAATTCTGGGGATGACGCTTTGTTACCTTGGAAAATCTAAACAGTATTTTACATGCAATAAAAATATCCTTGCTGAAGCAAATACTTTTTGAATTCGGGTTTAACCCTGAGTTAAAGTTATTCCACTTTGTAACAACCAAGCCGAGGTGGTCCTTTTGCATATTCTCAGTTGTCACGATCAGTAGTCAAATTTATTTTACATCGTTTGTCCATATTGGTCTTTTCCGTAAATCTGTTCACACTGTATTCAGTGGTCAATTTCGTTTTATAGTATTTGTATCATTTTGGTGTTAAATATTGGAGAAAATACCAGCGAGAGAAGAAAGTCACAATTATTTTTATTCAGCTTTATTCCCAGAAGGAAAGGGGCATCGGCTACAAGTTTTCCCAGAAGGCCTTATTCACGATGACGTCACGACAGCTTTCGTACACCAAAACGAGGCTTGTGGTGATACTTAGTTGCTATGTGCTTTGAAGTGCAGTAAATTTTGATGTAGTTTGTATGTTTTTTGACAGTTTTAGACTTTTTTCTGCAGTGATGCCTTACTGGTGCATTGCGTATAACTATACTAACTCTTATAAAAAAAAACGAGACTTCTTGGCATCATTTGATACCCCAGGATAAGGAGTCTATGGTAAAGTAAATTGTTAAAACAAACAAACAACTTTCCAGTGAATAAACATTAACAAACAGACAACAAATTGCTGAACTGTTAAAATAGTCAAAACAGAGTCAAAACGTCCGCGATTGCATAACGTATTTCGCCAAGCCTCACCTGGATTCCCTTGTTACGTCATCATAAATAAATATGCGTTATTGAACAAGCGTGAGGTCAAGATGGCTGGATATTGGCCAAGTTCTTTTTTGCCGTTATTATGGACCGAGACGAAGTCAAGGCCATGAAAATGCAAAAAAAGAAGGAGGCCAATATTCAGCCATCTTGACCAAACAAGCTTGTTCAACAAAAAAATTTATTATATGGCCAAAGAATCTCATTTTGTTCTTTACTACTGTTTTCCGTAAGACAAAAACGCTTCCATGTCTTCATATCAGTTTGCGTTTTAATTTTTGTATTTATCGGTTTTTGTTGAGGAATAAATTTACGAAACTCGTCTATGTTTTCTTTGTTTTGACTGACCTCTTCCCCTCTTTTATTTCACCGCTCGTGCAACCAATCAAAACACAGAATTCGTTTCATCTTGCCCACTCAGCAAGCCTGCCATATAATAAGTGGCATTATCGGCTGTTCGCCCTTTTAAGCTTTTGTTGATCTTGCTGACGGAGGAAAACTGCAGTTCCGGAGAAAAACCTTACACAAACATCGATAAATTTCAGCCCCTTGATTTGATTTCGGGTTGTAGCGATAGAAGGCGTGATTAATAGGCCAACCTGACTCAACATTGGTGTTGCGGTCACCTTCAATAATACATTGCAAAATGAATCTGCTGTCGATAGAATCAGCGGCAACTACGAAGCTGGTGTACTATGTTTCAAAACTAGCTCTACAAACTGCTAGAGTAAACTAGCTCTCTAAGCTGCTAGAGTGTCTTGTCACGTGCTAGACTGACGGCACTGCAACAAGAAATCAGTTAGAGCTTGATCTGAGGGTGCGCTTGATCCTTTAGTTGATTGGGTAGTTTTTTCTACCACCTGACTTAAAGTATGAGAATACGTGGGTCCTGCCAGCCCGGCATGTGGGGCTACTCCCACAGTATGAGCAGAAGTAGGGTAAGCTGGAGGGCAGTTGGCTTGACAGCCCTCATAAAGTCTCGAACAATTATTGTCTACGGTCCACGTTTTTCTGGTTGAGGGTTGTGCATCAGTAGCAGGTCTGTAATTTGATCTATGTTCGTTTGCATTATAAGAAGGAGGGTAGGGTGGTGAGCGGGATGCAGCGGGTGTTGCTGACATCCACATTTGTGCTCCTCTGTCCATGTTTGGTGGGTTCGTCTGAGGTTCGTGCTCATCAGAGATCAAACTTTTGTTCCCTCTGAAGACCGTATTTTGGTGCACAGCTGTGCAGTGACGTGTATTTTCCCCATAGCTTCCAGACTTGGAAGAATCCTGATTGTAGTAAAAGCTGGGTGGAGCAAATTCTGGGTCTCGCTCTTCATGAGGATCATAAGCGGAAGTCGTGGGTTTGTTCGTTAGGGCTGCAAAAAATTGTTACATCAAAGAAGTTAGATTTATGCTGCTTTAGAAAAGATTTTGAGAAGCTACTGCTGCAGTTTGCTTTCATTTCAACCATGTACTTAGATCATTTAAGCAATTTATGAAACTCGATGACTTTGCTTTTTGTAAATTTGTGTGTTTCCCATTTTTAAAATATTACATCCCAATCCTGGGCAATTAAGCACCAACAGAAAAAAAGGTACTCTAACAATACTGGAGGATATAAGTTGTTCAAATAATCAGCCTCATAGCCATCACCGTGATGATGATGATCATCATCACCACCATCATTACATATACTGTATCACTATCAAGATTATTATTATCGTCATCATCACCAACATCATCATGCTCATCACCAATACCACCATTTTCATCATCATCATCATCATCATCATCATCGTTGTCATCACCACCAATATCATCATCCTCCTCATCAACATCACCATCACCATCTTCATCATAATTACCATCAATGTCTTCGCCATCATCATCACCGTAATTATCATCATCATCATCATCATCATCATCATCATTATCATCATCTTCATCAAAAATATTTCCGGCAGATTTTTTTCTATAAAGGTGTAGTTTTTCCGAGAACAAAGCAAGGGCCCTTTACAATAAACTATTATGAATTGATATAAAAAAAAAAATCAAGAAAAGCACAAACCTATCTTATGCCTGGCCCACTCAGGTAGTTTGCTTTTCGGGATAATCTGCTCGGGCTCCATAGAAGTTGTTTCCAGTGTTTCCTCTTTGACCGAGAAACTTTCAGCTTCTTCCTTCAACTCATCACTTTCACCCACTTCTTGCTTTTCAGTTGCATCCTGTGCTAAGTGCTGGTCAACCATTTCTCCCCCCTCATCCAATTTTTTCACTTTCTTAGCTCGGACCTTTGCAAGTCGAGCTTCAAGTGCTGCTTTCCTCTTCTCTTTCAGTCTTTCTCTTCGTGCTCTTTGCTCTGTGGTCTGTGATAACATTCAAAAGACAAGCTACAAGGCTCAGAAACTGTTAATGAAGTTATCCGAGGATATGCTACGCAGAATTTAAAACTGTTTAATACAATATTCATTTGCAAATTAGTATTTTTTGAATCTATAACTTCTTATTGGTATTTCTATTTTACGCGCTTTTTTTATAAGAACCAGTAAATTTTTCCGAGGCTCACTTATTCTTAATTTTTTGACGACTTCAGCCTCAAGTTGTTCTTAAATTGTTCTTATTTCTGTGAGCGGTTTTTATTGAAGAGAAAACGAAATAAAACCATGTATTGGAAAATAAAACGCTTTGCGCAACACCGCATGTATTGCATTTCTGAATTTAGAGGCGAACTACCTTCATTGTTTGTTGAGCAGTCTTTGTAGTCAATCTTTTTATGTTTTATCGCAACTCAAGCCTCAGCCTGAGCTTGTTGCTAAACTGTTCTTAAATTTTTCGCAAATTCGAGCCTCGTTGTTCTTATACAGTAGTTCTTATCAAAAAAGCATGTATATATTTTACATTTGACTCTGCATATGGCTAAGGTAGTGACTATTGTGATTACTTTCAAAAACGTACGTATTTTAGGGTTTTCGGTGGAAGATTTTAGGTAAACCCCCTCTTTCTTTCTTTGGGGATCCCAAGCCAACCAATACGGGTCCAGCCTAAGCAAGGGGACTGGATTAGTTTACTATTGCTGCTGCATTGAACAAAGGACTTCTAGTTCAGCTTAAAGATTCTGCTGTAAAGTTCCCTATAATGGCTTTCAATCTTCTGCGTCCAAGAGGTGCACAGCATATCAACTTTTGTGTCCCAAATTAATTTTTTGGGTAAAATAGACAATGTTCTGTGTTAATGAAAATCCCGTACTTTCATTACTGCTGTTATTGTAGCTAACTGTTGATTGTACTGTCAAAATCGTCCAGGTTAGGGTAGTCTTGTTTCCATTTCTGGGAAGATGGAAACATCGTCAAAGTTGTACTAGAGTGGAATCTGCAAGGGAAACGAAAGAGACGGCGTCCCACACAGAGTTGAAGGAGAGCATGCATGGCAGAGCTGAAAGCGAAAAACATTACGTGGGCAGAATGCAAGCAAAAACAAGGAGCATGACAGGTGGAAAGCACTGTGTTCCACCTAGGAAAGAGAGAGGGCAAAGGGAGAGAGAGAGAGGTCTTGAGAAGAACTGTTGATTATTTTTGCACAGGTTGTCAAAATGTCAGTCACTTCCACTGACGACAGTCCTTCTCAGAACTACCCTAACGTGGATGATCTTACAACATGATCTACCATTACTCCTGGGTTCAAACTATTTAAATACTACATTTACCTTTACACTATTACTACTACTTTACTACGTCAACACCAATGCTGTGACCAACCGGGTTCCGTCCCCAACCCATGACCCTTCGAGGCCGAAAGGAGCCGACGATGACGACGATTACTACTACTACACGACTGCTACCGTCATAAAATTACGTGATTTGATTTGCTTGATTTGAAAAATCAATTTAATAAGTTAACTTGTTTTGATGTTGTTTACTTGTATGAGTGTATTTAAGATAGTAGTAAATGTTTTGTTAGGTTTTACTTAAGTTTGTAGTTTTGTTACAAATTTTGAAAAAATTATTATGCTTTGGCAATATGTAATAACGTTCACATCATGCCAATTAAACTCGAACTACTAGTATGTACAGCACTACTAAAGTACTACTACTCTCACTACTACTACACTATTACTACACTACTATTTTACCTACTTCTACTACACTAATGCTACCTACTACTACTACTACTACTGCACATTTACTACACCATTACTACACTACTACTAAACTACTAGTTACTACTACTTCATACTACTACTACACTATTATTATTATTATTATTATTATCATCATCATCATCATTATTATATTATTATAACTACTACACTACCACCAATAAGTACTTCTATTTACTACTACATATTGTTATCATTAAGTACTAATTAAAAAGGTATTTAAGCACGGTTTCATACCTGTTGTCTTAGGGTGTGTAACATTTCCATTTGCTTCTGTCTTTCAAGTTCATCCTTTGAGAACTGGTAATACCCAACACCATGTGTCCGCACCTCTTATCAATTCAAACAGTATTTATCAAGAGTCAATGGATTTGCATTATAAGGTAACCCTACTGTATTTTATGACTAAAATTTATAGAAATCCTTTTTTGAGGCCTGTATGGTAAGTGCTAAATAATTAGTGAAAGGGCAGGACACTAACAAACTGCAGAAAATAAGTTGATTATTATAATAGGTCAGTTGATTCAAACATTTTGCTAATAAGGACATAACACAGTCCTCTGGCCAATGATTGGTCAAACTCTCAACCTTCAAATAGATAATGAGTCAGAGAATACTGAAGTTGTATAAGCCTAGGGCTTTAACATGGGATTTTACGATATACTAAAAACTTTACCACAACTACAACACAGATTCAACACAGATAATCTTAGTTCTTTTAATTGACTATACATCAGACAGTATACCGTAAAAATTTAATAATTTATGCTGTTATAGAATATATTATAGGGGTTCTAAATGGGGCCACAGATAACGAATCATGGTTTCATTTTGATAACAGTAAAATAATGAATTGTGGAAATAGTTTTAAAACAATAACAGCTGCATTTTTGTTATCCCAACAATGGATTATCATTATTTTTGTGATTTTAGAAATTTAAAATAATCTAAAAGAGGCATTCTGACTTTGAAAAAATGTGGAATACACTGTCATCCTTAGTACTACCTTCAACAACCAGAGCGCAGATTGCATACAGTACTATGCAGCTTCACAAACTACGTGAACAAACACTTACCGTCAAACTGTACATTCTGGTAATGCACAGGGCCAACTGGTCCCTTCATTGCTTCCTCCTCTTCTTTTTCCCACTTTTGTCTCTGTAGCTCTCTTCTCATATCCTCAGATAACAGGGTCGGTGGGCTGGGACTGTGTACATAACAACAATAAATATTTTGTTGATTGGCCCTTACTGTACACTGTACACTGTATATGGTCCAAATATAACCCTCCATATGAAAATCAACCTAAAGGTGATAACATATAATGAGCATGCTTGTTTCAACACAGCATGTCAACTGTGCTATTTGACATGCATGCAGCATAAATTATGTGCATATTATAAGCAAAACAAAGAGTGCCGGACACGGTAGCCTATAATTATTTTGCATGCCTTTTAAAAACTACCTAGTATGCATAAGTGAGTATTTCTTGTAGAAAATGTTCTAGCACTTTGCAGATTCTGAAATGCCATTGTAGAATCTGCACTGTCACATATCAGTAGTGTAATCTACTTTTATTGATTTCTCAAAAATACTGCTGCTACTACTATTACTACTACTACTACAACTAATAATAATAAATAGGTCTTGAAAGTTCCTTTAATTTAATTTTGTAATGTTACAGTAATTCAAAGACAATGTTCACATAAATATTATATTAATACTAGTTATCTGTAAGCTACACTAAAATTTGAGGTGAAATAAACAGTCTTTGTTGTATGTAAAAAACTATGTGTTTAGATACTGCAAAAACTTTTAATAGAGCTCTACTTATATTACTGACCTTTTCCTTGGTGTAAAATCTTTATCCATCTGCTGTAGCCTCTGTAAGTCCTGTTTCATGCACCGTCTTGACCGACCAAGAGAATCTACATAATCTACCCTAAAAACAATGTAGACTATAATGTTTATCATTACTGTGTGCATACTGTACCCCCTGTGTATTAACAGTACTGTACTATATGACTATCCTCTTTTGAAGCCCCACGCAGAGACAGTCTCAAAGAAAAGCGGAAAAGGAGGAAAGTACGCCAGGCAGCAGTAGCCCAAGTTCCAGTGGACTCGAAGCTGTCCTGTGGCCGCTGTGGCAGACCATGTCTGTCCCAGATAGGACTTATCAGCCTGCAACCGACGTGGTCAGCCCCCTCAATGATCTTCGACACCGAAGTCACGCCATACTATATGACTGAGTACCGATGAAACTATTAATAACTAATTTAAAAGTAAATTATTGTGTACCATCATTTATCTGACTGACCATTCCTCCTCAGGTGTCCATACTGTACTGTATTGTACATTTGTGTATTAACAGTACTGTACTGTATGTGTGCCGATGAAACTGTTAATAATTAAAGTAAATTATTGTGTACACTCATTTGTCTGACTAACCACTCTTCCTCAGGTTTTGAAGTTCCTGTGACATCATACAACTCTGTTTGGTTATCTTCAGTAACCTCCTAGTAATAAATAAACAAATACACAGTTACATTAAAGAGTATGTGATATATTTTTTTACTTCTTATTTTATTAGCCCAAAGTGTTAAAAAAGGGTTTCAAAGTTTTTAGCTCCAGAAATCGTCTGAAACCCTTTTTTCCTTGTTTTTAAATACTCAATATTTAGAGCATGGTTAAATCAAAACCTCAGCCATGCCCAAAACAAGCATTTAGCACTTGATATTTTGAGGAGTCCTGATACAAACAGTCAACATGTTTTTACCTTCCCATAAACTTTGTTGTGAAAATCAACAAGAAATCGACTTGAACCATCATCATCCTCTTCATCTGCAAAAGACAGGTTATAATTATAAACAAATAATTGTACAATACATTTGTAACACATCAAATGTTTCAACCCTTTTCCTGATAATTAATACAAGTTCAGTTTCAGATAAACCAAGAATATCTCAAGAACTTTAAAACCATTGGTTGAAATCTTACTAATCGGACTGTTCATTTTGTTTCAAAATGTTGATTCACTGAGAAAAACTAATGTCTATAATAATTTATTATTGTATCATGCAAAGTTGAGAAATTGATAATTTTCAGAAGTTTGGTAACTCTCTGCAGGAAAACAGTAAAATTATATGGCAATATATCAATCAAACCACTTTCAAACACACCAACTGGAACCTATGATGCTGATTAGCTAGGGAGAGTATAATTCTGTATCTATAATATTTGATTGAAATAAATTCCTTGATTTCTGCACAAAACTATTAAACTGAAAATGAATTAAAATTTACAAAAAATCTACTAAATATAATATAAAATAAAATTAGCAATTTTATAGACAAGTTAAAAGTCAACTTGAGCTAAAAACAAACTACGCTAAATCCTTTTAAGAGCCTGCAAGTGACACATTGTCTGTAGCTGGTGTCATCTCTGGTTTCTGCAATATCAACCCTTTCAGCCCCAGGAAATTTATTGATAGATAACTTCTCGACTCTTTACATACCTCAAACAAAATAATATAACTGGTAATAATGAGAAATAAGGAATTGTTCAAGTGCAATACCGTATTTACCCGTGTATAATATGCACTTTTTCTGTTCTGAAATGACCTTCAAAATCCGGGTGCGTATTATACACGGAGCCTTGCATTTCGAGCATAATGAAATTTGCATATATCAGCCACGATATCAGTATTCAACAATAAAAAAACTCTCGTTGGAACAATTTAAGTAACTATGAAAGTAACCTTATTTATGTGTGAGTCCATTAAACTAAAGCTGTAAATCCTGGTGGAAAAGCCGACTAGTCGAATGTATAACGTTGCGTAAAAATTTTTTCACCATACTTAATTAGCAGAACGATAACATCTGAGACAGCTTGTCAGTTTCAGGCGCCACTTGTCTGGAATC
>JAOCPT020541156.1:0-11337 GCA_026546935.2 Palythoa grandiflora | reverse complement strand
AATTTCTCATATCCACCAGCCTCCCCCTCCCTGTAAATAATGACCAGTCCCTAACACTGAAGTGAGTTTGAAAACAAGTCAACTCTACTAACTATGCTTTGTGCAAGTTTATCACGGATACGTGAAAGAACTTGTCTAAACTTGTCTATATGATCTGAATGTTTGACAATTTGAATATTTTCTTCACTACTTCAGCCCCTGTCAGTTAATCGGACCAGACAAAACTTTCCAAGACAAAACTAGTCAACACAAAGCTAATTTATGTATTTTTTAACTAAACAAGCCAGCAGGACATTTTTTTTGCCATTAATATTTGTATTTGAGCATTTTAATAACCGGAACAGAAGGAAAGGATGTTTTGATGTGGCCTTTTTATTGAACAGATCGCAAGAAGCAATATACCCAACTTGCTGCTATAGATTAGCGAGGAATCATAGTTAAAACTAAAGGTTAAAAAACGTGATCGACCCAACAAAACGCAACAGATGTTAATGCGAAATTAGACAGTTCTAATAATTATGGTCTTAAATGTAAATGTGTGGCTTAAGGGTGTCGAAGACATAGATGACTGCCAAATATATGCAATTTAAATCAAATCGGTTAACAGTAAGGTAGGTGATATCGCAGGAAAAAAGCCTTTAATTTGTGTTTTTTGCTTGTCAAGTCTAAATTATCGTTTGAAGGAAATTATGCGAGTACATATTCTTTTAATCCCTTTAACGTATTTGCGTCCATGTCATTCTAAATGCTTATAAGTAATTCAAGGTTACGTCTTTGGTCTCATTAGACTTTCTAATGTGTGACTCGGGACCGTCAATTACGTACGAAGGTAATCACCTTGCAATGAAATATGATTCGTAATTATCAGTTGGCTTGTCTTTGTGAGCAGTGGCGATCGAACAAGCAGTGACGACTATTATGAAAGCCCTTGTGAACAAAGTTTAAACACATGTAGCAAAGAGTGTAAGAGTTATATAAGTTTTTAATTTCAATTCTCACTTTGTAATTGTAGATTTTATTTTAATTATGTTCCAGCGGTTGCTTCTTTTGTGACAACATGGCAGGAAATCGTTGCGTTTTTGAACAAAAGTTGAATAATTCTTTTCAATTTTTAAATATAAGAGTATATTCTCCATATTGTGTTTGAACAATATTAAAAAATTAATTGTGTCAGTTTTTCCCGCAATAGTAATATAAATGTTAGGCCGACTAACGGGGATTAATTTCGTGTCGCAACAAAAACTTTAATTTTACTCTTCTGCCACTAAGTTACTTATATTTTATATATTTCAATATCACAGGAAATCCAGTACTGGTCTAATCATAGCTCCTAATGGCCAGCTCAGATGCCCTAGAAGAGTCTGCTAAAGCCTTATTAAGGCCAAAGAGCAAAGAACAGAAGCCCGAAAAGACAAAGGTGAGTTTGAAATATGTTAAGGCATGCTACAGTAAAACGTCCAAAGGCGATCACGCATACGGACCAACCTGAAAGTAAGTGGTATTGTATTGATAAAATCTATATTAGGCGGGTTCGTCAGTGAACCTTTTTGGCCTTTGTAAGGTTGGGAGGCCTTTCAACAATTTATGGTAAACTGTTTGTTTTGTCAAATCCTAACTAATGTATTTGTATGGCGAGGATTAACTCTGCAAGACGAAAACATCGGTTGATCCGTCTCCTTAACAGGTCAATTTTTTTCGAACCAAGAAAGCTTAAAGCTGTCTAACCGAAAAATATGCGCGTTTGTTTTGGTTCTTGTTCATAAGAGAATCGTTTTCAGATCTCATATTGCAAACGAATGTGCGAAATTGTTTTGTAGTTTATCTAATGTGTAAGTTACCTGATAATTTTTTTATTTCAGTGTTTTGAGTCATAAAAAGTTGTCTAAATTCTTTTGTGAACAATCTGTTGTCAAGTAAAGAAGTATTTAGTAGCACGGAAATCATTAATGGCTGGAAATAAATAATTTTGCTTCTTAAATTTGATTAAAACAATTTCTACTATTAACAGACCGAAAATCATTTTTTGACAAAAAATTTACTTAGTTGGCAATTACTAAATAAAAGAAATAAAACATAATTCTGCACTACTAGTACAAGTATCAGTGCAAAGATGGAAGCTCTTGGGGGTTTTTTTATCTTGTTTTGTGTGGTGCGCGCGACAGTGTCATGATAACAATATGTTTTGTTACAAATATTTTCGAAAACTTTTGGAAATTAATTAAAACAAGATGAAATAAGGCAGCGCTTTCCTTTGTCAGCAAAAAAAAAAGTTTAAATATGATTCTTGTGTACTGGAAAAAATTTGGTTAACAAATAATTGCTAAGCGGGTGGTAACAGTATTATTGCAAAACTGAGAACTATCACTTTTTCCCAAAGCCACGATAACCTTTAAAATAATTTACTTATTGGCTTTAAAAAACCTACGCATTTTCTACATTGCTTGAAGAAGTAGTTGACGGTAGTGCGAAACTAATAGACGCAACTTGTTTTTTATGTATTTTATTTTTCTCAATAAGAAACTCTAAGTCAGCTGATGTTATGATGTTTGACGTGTAGTTGAAAAACAACAAAGAACGTATTCTTTACATGTTGGAAAATATTTCAATTGCGAGCTATAATGCTAATTCCTTGACAGATCAGTTGTAACAATTCACTTTGCCTTTGGAAAAGCATATGGTCTTTTGTGGCTTTAGAGATTATTATGCTCTTTTGCTTATTGTCGTTTTAAGCCAACTCTTACAAAGATTATTTAATTCAAAGTAATTACCAAAAAAACACGAAAGAGCAACAGAGAAGTATAATTTCTTAAAAAAACATACGTTAAGATTGTAAATCGAATAATTTTTCGAGTTGTCATTTGTTTTGACAGTTTACTAACAATAAAGTCATTTAAAAATTTTCGGCTTGATAAAAATCAAATGGATTATGAACTGACTCATTCATATTTAATGAGGCTACAGTTGTTGCGGTAAGCATACAAGAAAACCGAAATGAAAAATATATATATTTTTTCAGTCTCATTTGATGTAGATTAGCTGATACAGTTAAAGTTATACGGTCAGCAAAAATGCTTCACTGCAAGATCTCAGTCACTGAGAAAACAGGTTTAGTTGTATCAAAAGGTTTCTGATATAGATAAATTGACGCAAGACAAGGTCAAACAACATCCGACGACTTACAATGTGATTTCCGTTGTCGTGCCAAGGAAATTATACCTGAACAATGTGTAAATTACGCTCCATTTTCGCAATATGGGGGATTTTTAAAAGAAAGAAAAGACTTGAAAGTATGATGGAGTCATCTGTTATTTTGTGCCACCAGGTGGCCAAACTTTAAGAAAAAAAAAACTAAGGCCATGCATGCGTGACTTCCGTATAGACTTTTTTAAAAACTGTGTTTGACTAATAATGTATTAACTTATCATATTGTATTTTAAAAAATTGTTTTACTAGGCAAAAACTTAAATCCGTGAGCTTTTACTTATCCATTACCGTCAATGAACTTTACTGCAGTTTTGCTCGCTAAAAATTGAAATTTTAGCATAAATGTAATATATTTAACAATTAGATTAAGAGCGAGTTTCAGTAGAAATCTACTAGTCGTTCAAAAAAAAAAAAAAAGCTATCAATTTTTTGAATACAAATAACAATACTTCGAAACCTCGAAGGAGCGGCCGCCATTTTGTTGCCAATCGCTACCCACTGTCTATCACCGAATAGATAGTGGGTAGGGTAGCCAATCAGAAAACAGCATTGGTAATAGAACGCTAGCAGATTTATACTAATATATTTTACAATATAAACCGCAATGTTTTATAAGGTGTTCTAGCCTCTGCGAAATATCGTTTTTAAACACACGTATTTCAGTGACGTAAAAATACGACATTGCATTAGCTGTGTGATTGGTAGGATCTTGAAAACTATGTTTTAAAACATACAACCACGTTCAGTAATAATACTGACTTTAATGTGACTGAAAGATTTGCCTGTATTTTTCAGCGACACTGAGTATGTTGACGAGATCATTTTAATGAAAAAGAAATCATAAACACCAAAAAAATGAACCAATGAACGTCGGCCACTCTAAGGATCATATCCTTCTTTGTAAAGATTTAAGTGTTATGTATAAAAGTGTAAAGCGCTCTCTGACGTTTATGAGAATCAGAGAATTATCGTTATCATTATCATCGTCATCATCATCGTCATCGCCATCGCCATCAACATCGCCATCAACATTGTCATCGTCATTGCCATTAGGCACTCGGAGGTCTTGTGTTTAAAGTCTTCTGCGCTTGCTCGCAGGAAAACTTTTGAAGATAAAGATTGTTTATGCCATAGAATAGATACTGAAATTCACGAACGAAAATGAAATTTTGTAAAAACATGGTGCGCTCAGTTCGGAAGCCAATAGGGAACACGAACGAGAAAGTCACTAGTGAAAAATACCTTTCGTTCAAATTCAGAACTGCAAACTTTGTGCAAGTACTTGTGCCTAAAGAGGGCTGGGACCAACTCAACCCTTAGCTTTTTCAAGTTTAGTTTTAATTGGTTTCCCTTCGCGGGAGTTTGGACATAATTTTTTTTACTGCAATGTACGTCGTAACTCCGCGCACCCGTGTAATATCTTTTATATTTTCGCACTCCTAGCGCCTATGAATTATTTTCTGCATAAATAATAATATTTGTTTAAGTCACGACCACATCAGTTTTGTTACCTTTCTTAATAAAGTTCTATTCATCATATTTGGAAAGTCTGTATATCTTCGCAGACGTGGATTTCCTCATAGGTATGGTTTCCAGTCCCTACTCTTGGGAGTTCTTGTATTCCAACGTCTTTTCGGTGTAGGATCGCTCAGGTTCGAAGAGCCCTCGTCAGTTGTATAATCATGTCCCAGTTGATAGGGTCTTATTAAGAGAGTTCTCTCTCGCACTTGTGGGATGCAATTTTATTAATTTTCTATTCCCACTGCTATTTCTATTCTGGTACTACTCCCTGATGAAATTCAGATTTTGAGTTCATGATCGTACTCGGTCCTACAAGGCCCATGTTGATTCGTATCCCCTCGTCAATCTACCTTGTTAGGGGGTCTGAAAAGAACTTGTAAACTCATACTTAACGATTTCGTTCTCATGTGAGTTCTGCGCATGTTTTCTTAGAGGGTTTTCGGACTGTCCTTCTTCCAGGGCTTTCGTGCGTTCCCTTAATCTTATGTAGAGGGTGCAGCTTGTTTCCCCATGGTATTTGCAATCAATGCCTTTGTCTCGACGCGTTATGCATGAATCACATATCTTGCTCCGCCTGGTGTCACTGTGTGGCAATTCATGTTACTCCCCTTTCCGCTTAAACAAGCCAGGCAATCTTTCTTATCGCATAACGTTGTTCTCTTCGGGCTGTGCTTTATGATCCTTGACTTCGGGGAAATCCCCCCTTGCTCGACTAGGTCTCACCCGGCCTTTACTTTTCTTTCTTCATTTCCTCTGCTACTCGTGTCCAGGACTTTGCTAGCTTTCCCCTTGGCGTTGCAGGACAGAATATGGGGAAATCATAAGTATCCTCTGCTCTTCTTCCTCTTCTATACCAGTTGATCTTTCTTACTTCTTTTATCTTTTTATCTTTCTTCCTTTCTCTATGTCCTATGTCTGTGTCATGTCCTATGTCATGTCATGTCATGTCATGTCATGACCTGTGTCCTAATTTTAATTCACATCGTGGTGTATTGGTCGTCGTCGACAACGAGGGACTAACAACAACAATGTCTGTGTAGTGGCCTTTCTCCATTTCCATCCAATTCCAACTTCCTGTCCCATTTCTTTAGGGCGATCGTACGATATTTTTCTGTATTTGGCATTATACCCATCTATACGATCATCTATTCTTCATAATGATGTCGTTACATAGAAATTGAATTGCTTAATTACTGACACAATACTTCAAAACGAGACACGACACCGAAAGACAACGTTCAAATATGGTATATGGATTGTTTTCAAAGACAAGAGTTGTACAGAGCATGCGCGGATCCAGGAGTTTAGGGAAGCGCTGGACGTAAAATTCAAGGCAAGCCCTAGTCGACACTCTACACGCGTTTCGCAAAGCCTGACTCATCCGAGGCACACAAAAATAACAATATTTCTGAAAGTCATACGTGGAGATATATTCTTTCTTTCAAGAAAAAACTGAGCTCACATCATGATCAATAAAATTGTGTTTTCAAAAGTTATCGCCTTCTTTTTAATAAGTGTCTGTAAAAACTGTATTCCTACTTTTTGCCAACATATAGCCCATTATAAAAGTTAGTTATTCCGCTAAAAGGAGCAAGAGGGGAGGGGATGGGCAGGTCCGGCACCTCCCCTAGGTCCATACTTACAGACTCCTGTATTCAGGGTGAGACCAAACAAGCAAGCAAGAAAGGCAAGAACGAGACAAGACAGGCAACCCAATAGCTTAGAAACCCCAAATAGACCAATTTCACCTTCCTAGTTGCCGCTGATTTAAATGACTGCAGACTCATTTTGTACAGCTTAGCCTGAATATGAAGATAAATAGTCCTAAATGCCAATGTAGTTTTACAATGTGTGTATTGTTGGAGATGTGACTTCTCGCTCTCTCTCACTAGTAATTTTGAATATTTAACAACAAAAAGAGGCTAAGACTGTGCAAAATGAATCTGCAGTCATTTAAATCAGCGGCAACTAGGAATGCGAAACTGGTCTATTTTCCGTTTTTAGCCATCTTGCGAAGACTGGCCACACTTTCATCAACATAAAGGATGTTACCATTTTCCACAGGGAAAGTTACTGGCTCAAAAAAACGAGGCTAAAAATATTCGGTAAAGAAAACTTACGTAAATAGTTTGCTCGCAGAGAGAATTTTCGGTTGACAGAACAGCTATGTAGATAGTTTCGCTAGTTTGTTTACTGAAAAATGTTTACTCTATTGTATTGCATTACATTGTACTGTTCCATTGTCTACTGAGCCGTATGTATGCTCTGTCACAATTAAATTAACCTTGCTTGATAATGATATCGGACGATGTCGAAACGTTGCAATAAGTTGTTCTCGATTCCTTAATCTTTTATTGGGAGGCAAGCGTGGCCTAGTGGTCAGGGCGCCGGACTTGAATGCGGTTGACCCAGGTTCAAGTCCCGCTCTGACCACTGACCAGTTGGATTTGTCTTAGGGTAAATCCCAGAGTCAAATCCACCACGCTTTGCAAATAGCCAACTGGTTTGCCTCCTGTCAGCTGGGATTCTTAATTGTGTTGTAGTTTGTGTGTGCTCGAAGATATTAGCTCTAGAGCTACAAAATTCGAGGGTAAAAATTGTATATTTATTTATTTTCAATCATTCAATCAATCAATCGATCAATCAATCAATCAATCAATCAATCATTTAATCAACCAACCAAAGAATCATCCACAGAACTGATTCTCACGCATTCATAGGGCCTTTATAGTGTTTAGTAATGCTGGAAGATCGGTGGACGTTTTAAATCATTTTACGACAGGATTTCTCCCATCAAAAAAGCCGGACGCTCTAGCCTACGCCGCAGACACTCTATACCTCCGTATAGTCAACGATTGATCAAGAGCTTGGGCTGCCTGTTCTTGGGCCGGCTACAACGCAGGCTATTATGCGCCTATTATGCGCCTTCGCTTTCATAGTTTTGCGTCTGAAAACTTTAAAAACCTCGGACATTCTACAGGAAGCCTAATTAGAAAAAAATCTACTATGCCACGTCTGTTGAACAAAGGTCAAGATCAATACATAGCCATGCCGGGTACAAGCCGCAACTCATTGTGAAATTCGAGAACTTACTGTCTCATTTTTTTTTAAACTTATATTGCCCCAAAAAACGGTTGCTAAACTATAAAAATTTGTTCAATTTTTAAAAAATCATCCAAGGATTAAAAGCGTGGTAACTCAGTGCGACCAGACAAGGATTACGGCAGAATTAAACTCCAATCTGGTGCTTTATCAGAATTCACATATAGGCGGTACGTGAAAAGTCCTTTCTCGGTTGGAAAAGTGAAAAGGTTAGTCTTAAACTGACAGTTGTTCAGTGGAGTAGGTTGATTTTAAATATTTCTGTGTGGAGGCAGTCCGGGTGAATTACTGATTGGCCTCATATTTCTTCAAATTTTTCATTGTTTAATAGCATGCTAAGAGTTTGGAGGTTTCAAAGGCTAAAACCATTTTGAAGAAGACAAGTTTGTGTAATACGTATTTTACAAATTTTGAGCTCGATGAATAAAAAGCATGTGCGCCTTGGGATTGTGTATCTATAACCTTGCTCAGTTATGTTTTGCTCAGAAAACTGCGGAGGCTCCACGGTTTCCACTATGGATTTGAAATTTGTTTTGGAGGATATTTTGGAAAAAAAACGGCGGGCTTAGGGGAAGTCATACAGTTCCGTGATACTATTAGTATGTGCGTTTTATATCAGTTACATACAGTTTTACAACAATAGAGAAGCCGGATTCATTAACTTTGTTATTATAACTGAGTTTGAATATGAAAGTTTTAAAGCTTAGTTTACTTGAAGCAATGATGTTGACGCTAAAATCAAAGCCACCTTTAACATGGGAATTATTATCCTTTACACGGGATGGCTTGGTTCAAGTGAACCAAGTGAACCTTCGAAGAGGGTCGGCACCCGGTCGTGTGACACAGCTAAGGTTGAGGAAAGTTTGAGCTGGTCCGGTCGCGCGCAAGCCCTTGCATGAGCGGTCACTTCAGATAAGTAAATAGCTATATTCCTTTAACAAAACTTCTGTTGGGCTGAGACTGAATATTCTTCAATATTTTGAATAAAAACATAATTGTTAGTCGTAACATTCGTATATTACTTGTTTTCCATTCATAACCGGAAGCATAAACACGCTTTATTAATTAGCCCGACAAAAAGAAATTTTGGCGAGTGTCTGATTGCATGCATTTTTTTGCATCATTAGCATACACACTCTTCTTTCTAATTCAGCTACAAAAACAAAGCTTCTGAATAATGAAATGGTTCTGCAAAACAAACTTTCGCTGAAAATATAAGATTAATATGCTGATTATTTTTTTCGTGATGTGGTTTTAGAAATTGGGAATTTTAGAAAGAATGGTATGTGTTCATTATCGTTCTTGCCTCAAGATATTTTGAGGTTTTGTGAGCAGCGATTTCTTCTTTGAACCTACACATATAAAGCCGATAGGTCGGTTACTTATTTCATTTGATAACCATTTTCAATTTTTGTGGCTACTATCGTCCAGGTAAGTGAGTCCGTAACACCACAACAGGAAGCCTAGCTAAGTTACTAAATAACACAGGAAACCCGCAAAACTTCGAAACAGCATTCGCAGTCAATCAACTGTCAGCCGATAAATTTCCCAATCCCTCGCGTAAATAAGTGATGTGAGTATAAAAAACGTTTTAAACTAGATTCACAAGGTTTTCTTAACTATAAATTTTCTTAACTATAAATTGCAATAGCCACCAGCACTTAAAAAGCGCTTTTTATTAAAGTCAGTTGTTGTTTACCTTGAGTTGTATACTGTAAACAATGACGTCAGCAGAAACTCTCTTATAAAGTAATGATAAATAATATTATTAGTTTATAACAAATAAAAATACACATGAATCAAAATTAACTGCCAACATTCTGCGAAGCATCCATAAACAAAGTTTTGACATGATATCCTCAGCCTCAGCTATATCTTACCATGTTCTTAAATTTTGGGTATTTTTCATATTCGCTTTCTTATAAAAATATTCTCATCACGTTACCTGGATTCTTCTATTCAAAAAGAGTGTATCAGCTTATTCCTTATATCCAGTTTCCATAAATTTTTCATTTGTTTGTGGCGTGATGTCAATAAATGAATTTTGTTTGTAACGCCTCAAGCAACGTCTGTCATCATTGCGAATTGTTCATTTCTAAATTTAAACCGAAAGACCTCCAGTACTTTCCATAAATTTATCATTTGTTAGTGGCGTGGTGTTATTTGTTTGTAATGCCTCAAGCAACGTCCGTCCTCGGCCTCATCACGAATCGTTCTTTTCTAACTTTGTCAATTTTATGTAATTAGTTGTTAAGATGTGTTGAAGAAATTGAAAATGTCATTTTTAAGTCAGCAAACTCAGTAAATTGTTTTTCCACCGAACAAAGCGAGGGATTTGTTCACTCGTTTCCGAGCCACAGAGCATGCGCATGCTCCACCTGAACTCGGTACGTCGAAGCTTTTAATTATGTAATGTGCGTAATACAGTTGAACCCCTCAAGATGGACACTCAGATAAAACGGATACCTCATGATGGCTATAAAACCGGGACGCTAAATCTTGCTCTCTGTTCGTTTTATCAGTCATTTGCTGTATTTTAAGTCTCTATAAGACGGACACCCCTCTAAGATGGACAACGGACACTTTCAAATTCCCGAACGGACAATTACAACGTCATTTTTTATTGAAATAAAACACTTTTAATGACAATGTGAGTACTTAAATATAATTCGACCTCCATTACTGCCATTGCATTTATCAATCGAGTCAGCCCTTTTTAAGTTCAGTAAACTGTTTTATGTGCACATTGCTCGTGCTGCACAATATTTTCTAACAGTTCATTCGTTTAGGTTTTTAAATTTTAGGGCTGAGATGCGGTTTTTCTGAAGCATCTCCACAGAAAGAATCGGAAGGCCCTGTCAGCGAGATTTTGGTAGTAGAAGGGGGTTGTGTAAATTTAAGGCATTGGAGATTCTGGCTTCTGTTAAAGCTGCAGAAGTTATAAGGCTCTTATGTCGTAATATTGCGTTCTGCTCAGTTGAACAGGAACTTGTAACAAACAGCAGCACTTCACTAACGAGTTGTTATATATAATTTAAGCTAGTAATCTTTGAATCATATTTTTATCTACGTTAGTATAACAACAAATAATCAAATACAGCTTAATGGAAAAATTAGTCAGAGATTTAAAATGACTTTTACAGAACATCATTAAACAACAAACAGTGGAAGCGCTGCTCACAGTTTGCAATGATACGAGCTGCTGAAGCGTTTAGAAGTTTTTTGCTATTGAACCCGCAAAGATGATGATGATGACAAGGTTGATGATAATGATGATGATGATGGCAAGGTTGATGATGATGATGATGGCAAGGTTGATGATGATGATGATGGCAAGGTTGATGATGATGATGATGATGGCAAGGTTGATGATGATGATGATGGCAAGGTTGATGATGATGATGATGATGATGATGATGATGATGATGATGATGATGATGATGATGATGTCAATGTTGATGATGATGATGATTACAAGGTTGATAATGATGATGATGATGACAAGGTTGA
>JAOCPT020541068.1:0-11337 GCA_026546935.2 Palythoa grandiflora | reverse complement strand
AATTGAATTATGGTGAGTACTGTCACGTGAACATCTTTTATGTGACATCATACCTATATGCCATTCCCAGACTCCTGGTGTTTATTTTGGGAGAAATAACAATTTTAATATACCCCCTGCCTATCCCTAAAAACCACTTTTTCGTGCATTTTCAAAGGTAGTGGACCACCTTAAACGCCTATTGCGTATATATGTGTATTGAGCGTCCCAGAAGGAATGAAATTCTCCATAAACTTGATTTTCAACTTACTGAAATAACATGCGCCTCATTTCCAAGAAGTGCAGGCTTACACACTTTCGACGTCGTCGATAAATTGATAGAAAATGCAGACCTTGACTCGGCCTACCACAGGTAGCCCGAGCAAATAGTTGAATGATATCTGAAGACGAAATACTGATTTTATTCGAAAATTACACCAATAGATCCGTAGGTAAAGATTGCAAATGTTTTCTTAACCTATTTTAAAACATTGCAGACTCGAAAACTTTGAAAAATATTTGAAAAAGATTACTACATTGGTGTGTTTCAGCGCGTGCATTCTAATCCCTAATATGGAGTTGGAGTTGTTTACACGCTAAAGTTGACAGGCGGTGCATTTTTAGAAAAGTGATCGGCGGGGAGGCGGGGTTGTTAAATAAATCAGAATAAGCAACATGCCGCCCAAAAAGTTATTGTACCTCACGTTCTTTTAAATTAAATGGTAGTACAAGGTAAATTTTCATGCAACTTGTACCTGCCAAATACGTTATATTTCAACAGATGAGAATTCGGGCATGCATTCACCCACTTTTTTTCGCGTTTGCCTATAAGGCAAAATCGGTACTATTTTGAATTAATTTGACCAATTCAGAGAACTTTGTGACACAGTACTAGTGTTACTTAAAGATTTTGCACTTCTACAAATACAAGGTAGCCCAAGTACGTATACATGCCTCTTAGGGCATCTTGTTGTCCGAAAAGTCCCATTGAAGCTTTAAATTTTGATGCTGATAATTTCAGCGTATAATCGTATATGTGAGAAACAAAGCAGTAAATAGTAATACAATCTACTGTTAAGTCTATCATCTTTTAATAAAACGACATTTTTTTATTTAACACGTATTTATGACGTCATGTTGACATAATACGACCACCAAAGCTTTATCTAATTTCCCATTTTTATGGCAATTTCTAAAATAGAACCAGGGTTATTGAGAATGTCCTCGAATGGCATAAAAACCATTGTCTGAACAGGGTTAAGGCGGGACTAGCCTGGAAAAAATCTTGTTTTAGTCCAAGCCAGAGAGAGAAGGGTTACTGAAAAATAACTATATCCATTTACTTTTAAACATTTGGTTTTTGTTCAATATTCCAATGCAACTATTTGTGACTGACTGAGCTCATTATAAAAAGTGTAGAACGCTTAGTTCGACTTTTTCAGTGACGACTGGGAACTGCAAGTTCATTGGCATTTGGTAAACAGTGATCATCTCGTTGCTATTCTTAGCAGTTCTCAGTTCTCTCGAGCAAAAGAAATGTTTGTGCGTCTGACTATATCAGTCAATTTTTAAAGCCAAACGGTAAGTTTTGCTTAAAGGTAAAACAATTTGAGTTTGGTCGGTTCAGAAAGCTTTAAGTTCACCTTCAAGCTGAACAGTGCCGTCGCGCTCAAAAGTGGTGGGGGAGTGAATTTGATCATATCAGGGACAATTAAATTGTAGTGAAGTACAATTTACCAAACGATTTGAATTTGGTAGATTCGGATTGTGTTTAATTAACCTGGTTTCTGATTTCCATTGATGTTCTTCTTTTGAGAAATTGATAGGGTAGATTTAACTTTTAATGCTGTTTATTGCGACTCTGTTTATATACTCTACATAGAGGACAAGATTATAATTGTCAAATGTCAAGATTATAATTGTTTCTTGACTGAGTCACATCAACCACATTTGCCGTAGCATTTCTCAAAAGCAACTGAACCAGGGCACTGTTCTTTTCCAAGACTCCAAAATCCCTTTCCACATTTTTTCTTTGTCCAACACCAGTCGCCTTTCTTTGGAGATTTGGGGTTACAGCGTCGCCAGCATCTGTGGGCAGCGACCTGTGGACAAAAAGATGAAAAATATACCAGTTCGGTATTTGGTGCCCGTAAAAAACCTTTCTTGCCAAGCAAATGAAGAAAAACCCGAAATAGTTGAGGATTTAAAATATTAAGTAATAATCAGACGATAGAAATGTTTGGTTTGAGAAATATGTGGTTGCAAAAATAAACAAATATAAAAAATAACTGGATTTTTTTTCTAAAAAACTGAATAGTTTTCTGTACTAATTTCCAAAGCAAAGGAAGGGGAGCTAGGTTTGTTCAGTCTTCATTGTCAATGCATGAAAATGGTATTGCTTGGGCGAATACAGTTTATATGTATGTGGCCTCTTGTTAAAGGTAAATGTTGAAAATATTGATTACACTGTACGTATCAACAGTTTATATTACATTAATAATCACAAAAAGGTAGAGAAGGCTACTCCACAAAAAAATATAAAAGGTACAAACCGCACGCGCACGCTTTCCATGAAGAATTCTCTACATATTTACCGTAAACTTGAAACTGCAACCGGTGGCATACTCTATGAACGGTGCACCTAGAAACAATGATCAAACAACAATTTTATTTTTATGGTATACACTGAATATTATTGATAATATTTGATTTAGAAAAGCGTCAAATATTAAGTTTGTCCACAAGAAACGTTATATGTACGATTCTCTGGACGCCTCCCGTCACCTCTTAGAAACGTCGCATATGTTTATCGTTACTCCAATAGAGCACTAAAAAAACTAAACGATGGTAAAAAGTCTAATGTTTTCTTTCTATGAATATAAATCAAATGTCAACCGGTTTCATCAGTTAAAATGGTTTTAGTAATCTCCATTTGCAACTGACAGCTTTAATTTCTGTCCAAAGCCTTTCGAAATATTCAATGACGATATATATCCTAAATGAATTCAGTATTGCAAAAGGTACAAAAAGCAACAATAAAGATTATTATTATTATAATTATAGGCGTTCTCAAAGTATGTATCTGCTTGGGCCGGTGATTTAAAGTGCATTAAAATTGTTTTACTATACTTAAAATGATCCCGAAAGGCCAAAGGCAGAATTTGCAGCTCACTGGCAATCCAAGCGAAAATTACTATTTTTTTGAAAAAATTGGGAATAAAGAACAAAAACTGAAAAAAAAATACCTTTACACTGGTAAAAGTTTCTCATCTCCTTGAAATCTATCATACTTGGCCCAACTCGCTGTCCAAAAGAGACCTGTTGTTGTTAAACAAAACCGATAGCCGTTGAACTGCGTGAGCAACTAGTTAAACATACACAAATAAGATTGGGATACGCCGAAAGTATACAGAGATAGCCAACACAACAATATTTATGGACTTCTTGCGATGTTTATCCAAACACTAACTCGATCGTTACGCGCACTCATTCGTTTTCTTGAAACTTCAATTCTGAACTGCGCAGAAAATGTATGCGTGTATATCTTCTTTTCACACTATCTCACCCGTGAAGGAAAGAGGTGGGAGGGGGAGGGAGCAATGCCATCACCCACGCTGTGGTTTTTCTTTTCTATCTTTTGAACGGTTAATCTATAAAGATGAAGGTTTCTTACTTCCATTTATATTTTACGGGGAATGTTTTGGTATTAAGTTTAGATTGATACGTTATTGCTTGTTGCCACGGTAACATAATTTTCAGTTACTATGTCTGATTTAGGCAATGAAAATATCAAAAACTATGTCAGTTTTATATCATTTGTAACTTCAGATAGAAAGGAGCATTCCATACAAAGATTATAACTGTCAAATTGTATTATCAAAGATTATTTCCGAATATAAATTTGAAAAAAAGAGATAAAAAAGGCGGAAAGTGATGCATTTATAAAGCTCCTTTTCCAGTATGATACAATAATCATTTACCCCCAGCGAGCAGGAAGCATATTTAGGCACCTCTAGCAGCCACTTCAAAGCGGTCCATGTATGCTGATACTCATTTTACGGACCCCGGAAAGATATAAAGCTGAGTGAACTTTAGCGGTAAAGTTCACCCAAATATTCAACCCTCGACCAGGCCGGGGATCCAACCGGCGACCACATGATTGAGAAGCGGAGATCTTGACACAGGGCCATCCCCTCCGCCAGTAGATTTAGCTTAAACACTAAAAAATTGATGTCAGTATGGGAAAACTGTTGTCATTTTGACGTCATAACTGATTGGAAGGACTTAGGGAGGTGGGAGCAATGGACCCCTTGAGGTTTTGGGGGGCCAAAGAACCCCGGGTAAGATAGGGTTAAAGTGCTTAGTTAAACTAAAGTAATCGTTTCTGTTCACGTACCCCGGGTTTCGTGGCTACGATGGTGGCCTTCCTATTTTTGCTAAAGGCATAGGGCCCGTAGTGCATGATCGATCCATAATCATACGGGGTACCATGTGTCTTACTGTAGCGAGATTTTCGAAAGTTGTACGCATTCGCTAAAAAAGAACAAAATATGAATTTTCATGCATGTTTTTTTTCTTTTTATAAACCTATTTTTAAATTTATTATTTGTTTTTTTTTTTAAATAGAATACAACTACAATCATATTGCTTGATAACCGGTTATACGAGTAAAGTATATGCAACTCTAGAATGGTAAAAAATATTTTAACAAACAAACAAAGCAATGAAAACCTTTCAATTTGAATAGCTATGTTTTTAAAAGAAACTGTATACGTACAATTTCTAATTTTGAAGTCCACCAATGGCTCATAAAGTAATGATTTTTTCCTGTACTTAAAAAAATGTTAATTGTTTATCCAGTGATATTCTCGGGCCCCGATTACATGACAAATTTTGCGCGGGCGAATGGTTGTGAAAAACATCAAAAAGTAGACATCATTTTTTGCAGATTGATAAAATTGCTGATGCCTTTGGCGTGATCCGTCGGAATTTTGTTAATGTTTATTATTATAAATATAAACGATTCTATGAAGCAAATTTTTGCCCTTTAAAATATTTGTCCACGTTCTTAAACGCGCAGCGGAAGACCTGCTTTTAAACAGCATGGCGTCTGAGGATATTCCCAACCAAACAGTTGCACTCAGCCGACCATTTTGAGATCTCATGTAATAATTGATCTTGGGCAAGATGAAAAGAGCAAAATACATTAGATAAAAAGTCACCTTGTTTGATGTTTGCTGTCACGATTTTTACAAAGTTGTCACGATCAGGGCGTGACTGTTCGTGGTAAAAGCCGAGCGCGTGACCTGCATGTAAAACAATAGAAAACTTGCTACTTCAAGATGAAACAATCTGTCAAGAAATTTGTGTAAGAAAAAATGCATTTGACCTACATAAATAAAAGAATAATAATTTACGTTAACTTTAAACGTTTTCTTAATAACATATATTTAGCTGCTGTTAAGATGTACTATGGGTATCACTGATGCAGTAGTTCCTTCCAAGGAAAAATTGTTCAGAAACGTTTTTCAGGTGACTATAAATCATGAAATGTTTTGTTAGTACTCTCAGTTTTTAGATAATTAACTATTTAACTATAGGCCCAAGCTTGATGTGTTTAAAAGTTTTCAAAAACTGGGTCACTATTATTCTTGAATTCTTCCTATTGCTATAAATCGTCTGTTCTTGCACACAATTTTGAAAACTTCCAAAACATTATAAAGCTGTAAATTGCTGCAATGTATAAGGTTCACCAAGTCTTGACATAATTTACACTGTGAATAAAAACAAAGTTGATCTGAAACTGTGAGCCTCGACTGTTAATTGTTACCTTGGCTTTGAAAGTGCTGCTGGTACGAAAATCAACTGACATCACTGTTTCAAAATAGTTTTAGCTTTGTTATACGAAATGATGAGGAACATAATTCCGCAAAGATAAATGAGATGTGAAATCTCCAACTGTGAAACTTTTGCTGCTGAATTTAAAATTATGTCCGTCATTGTATACAAGATTGCAAATCCGTGCTGCCTCATATTTGGAACAGCGACGAGTCTGAGTGACGTTAACGACACACTAATTTCTACAGTTGATTCATGTGAAAATAGTTTTAGAATCAAAAAATGGTATTTCAGAAAATGAATCGATTTCTTCATTTGAATGTTACGGGTAAATTCAATTTGACCTCTTGTTTTCCTCGCTCGTGTCGAGTTATTGATGTCTTTTGCGCAGTATTTATTTCCTGTATATTAAAAATATATTTATCCTAACCAGAGTCGAGTGTGTAGCTTACCGATTTCATGAGCAGCAATTCCTGCATAGTGACAACCTGATCCCATAGAAATTCGCTGCATTCCTCCTATTCTTCCAAGATATGACCAACAACTAGTAATAACGAAAATTTAATATTATGATATTTTTAAAATATTTGTTTTTAAACTTTGACTGGTTATAATGTGCCATGCTATAATCGTGTTTATATATTATTTCATATTATAGGGCAGTGCAAAACGGACGCAGCAAGTACCAACATTGATAGACCAACAATGTTAAACGTGATTGGCAATTGTTGCGTGATGCATGCAAGGGAACGTAACATCTCCCAACGTTGTTAGCGAGCGTTGCATTCTGGAACAGTGATCCTGCAATGAGCATGCGCAGGTTAACAATTTGCAAGCTCTATGCACACGGCCGGACGGAACATGTTATCGCTACAATGAGTCGGTCAGGGAAGAATATAAATGTTTGGACTGGTTGCACCAAAGTTTGACCGGTTTCAACAAGTACCAACAAATGCCAACATGCCAAGCAAACGGACGCAACATTTCGTGGCGCTAATGTTGTGTGTTGTTGTCCAAGAATTTCGTCCGTTTGCATGGGGCTTAATGTTTTTATTTGGACTCAATCGCTTAAGTTTTCGAAAACGTTAAAATGCCATCGGACTGTTTTGCTTGACGGTCCGTGCATGCACGGAACGTTCATTCGGGTTTTTATAGTTCCACTTCCAAAACTCGAATTACGTAAATGAACAGTGGACGTTGTTCTCTTCAGAAAAAAAAAGTTAAACACTTGAAAAAGAAACTAAAACATCAAACAAAATACCGGATTCAAACTTTCTCAATATTTCTGTTGATTCCTTTCTTATCAAACTCTATCATGCATTGTTCACACGTTGCATTAACTTTGTTTTTTTAAAGCTAGTTTTGAGTTATATTCCACTATTTTAGCTATCAAACATTGGTAAACTTAGTTCCATGTCACTATATTTTCTTGCCACAGTCAGTCAGCCTTAATGATTCCATCAAATCAGAATTTAAACTCGACTAAAAAACTAGCAGGGCAGGAAGCTAAGTAGGCACATTCGTCGAGAATTTTTTCCCCATAACGAAACGTACCTGTCCCCGTTTTCCAAATAAGAAATTATGCCTGTACCAGTGGAAAAATATAAAACAGTTGGCGGCATTACGAACGTTTGATCGTGCATGTGCAATGAGCTCAGCCTAAAAACAATAGTCTTGTGATACCAAATATGATTTGCTGAGTTGGCCAACATTAAGACAACGACCACCGATTCTAGATCTGTTCTTTATGAAGAAAAAGTAATTTGTAACCGCGGATGGTGAGGTGACAAAGAGATATCACTTTTAGCGCTTACTGTTACTCACCCATTCCTAATGTCGAATTGCACGTAGTCTCGTTCGGTCGTTCTCTTTACAAACTTAATGCAAGTTGCCATTGACCACACTCTCATGGCTTCCTTAACAACTCGAACGGCTCTTCCATAGCGAGCTGTAAACAGAACAAAAAAGATGTGCTGCCATGAACATTTTTTAATTTTGGCGTTGTTTGCTGAGAATTAATTACGTCTTTCTACAAAATGATGCTGATAACACATATTAGATTTTGTGTATCGAGTAAAGCAAGATAATCAAAAGATGGACATGAGTAGTACAGTCTTTCAGTTACAGTCATCACGCTCAGGCAAGAACTGTCTCGCTCTGTTTTTTTTTTTAGGTACCCTAAACATCTTGACGTTTTCGAATATTGTCTAGAAAGACAATGTCACCGGTGCTAATTTTTTTTTTTTTTTTGTGGAAATAACAACTCAGATAAAACGTTTTTCTTGATGCCAAATTAGAGTCGAGATGTCACCCTTCCATTTATATTCACCTTTTAGAAACGCAGAAAATCGGCGTTAGTGTATGTGTGTTTTTTGTATAACTTAATAGAATGTCTGAAGATTAGTAATTTCTGCACAAAACACAACAAAATTGTGTAATTTTCTGTGAAAAGATTTGACACAGAGCTGACGTTTTTATCAAGCAATTTAATCAGTTTTTGTATAAACTTGAAAAACTAATTTAAAAATAAATATCGGGTGCTTTGAGCGGTTGTGTGTGGGGCAGGAGGGATGGGAGGGGGGCAAGGGGGTGAATAATTCAAGAGAATTAATAAACGAAATATCAGAGCATAAACTGTAAGAACATGACCGCTTCTCTGAATCTGAAAGATAGTGTACGACGTCTTTAAAAATGTTCATTCATCTTTAGTCTATCATGATTATTCAAACTCACTCAGTTTTAAGCTTTCAAAAATGCAAGTTTACAGATTAAGGGTGTTCGGAGTTGTTTGAGTCCAAAATTGTAATAGTTTTGTTAAAAATGACTGACAAAAAACTTGATTTGATACGGAAGGTAATGTACGTATACGGAAAAGTGTCAGTGGGTAAGGAACAAAAAATACCCTACAAGGTGCACGTGATTTGATGGTGATGCCACTTACCAAACTTTGATGAGAATACGTAAGGCATAATACCATCGCGCCACCGCTTAGAGAAACCCACAGATCCTCGGGTATGAGCCTTTATTCTCAAATCGCCTTCCAGCAAGTATTCGCTTTTAACATTCTCGTTTTCTTAAAAAAACAAAAAGACAAAAATGCTTTAAGGTTATAATTAAACGCGTCCTGACGACATGTACTCTAGATCTGTACTGAAGTGTTTTTTTTTTCTTTTTTTTAATTGTAAAAGAGTTAATTTACCAAAAAGCTATTCGTTGGAACGAAATTAAGGGATTCGTTTTCTTTATATCGTTTTTTAATTGTATCATTAATTAGGCCTTCCCAACTTTGTTTGTACTTTCAGTCGTCCGATTAACCCAAAATTTTAAAAATTTGCCAAAAAAAAGAACATTTACTAAAGTATGTAAATAACATGCCAATATAACTGAAACAATCTCGAAAAGCTCAATACTAAGTATTTTTACAGTAAAAATATTTTTGTACAGGGTTTTATACGATTTATAATTGAGCAATACTATACCTATAAAAAGTCATAATTTATTTCAATTTCCAATTCATGAGTGGGGCAACTGAACCCATGCGGTTTGGATACTGATGCATGCGAACCAGTTGTTTTATGTTTCAACTCGGCATTTACGCTACAAAGCAATAAACTTCTGATAAAGAAGAACATTATACCTTAAAATAAAGCGAAATATTGTAAATATTATGCAAGAAAAAGACTGAATGGCCATTTTTTCTTTACTTTTTTTACCTAACCGACTGACTATATTTTTGCTCGAAAACAATTATAAACATAAAAAGTGGGGATAGCCTTAACGACGATTAAATGTTAGAAGATAACAAATCTTCATCATCAAAGCAAGGGACATACGACATATACTTTTCAAACTTACCATCCGGGTTGTGAAAATCTGCAAGTGCAACTGCCACTAAGCTGAGAAACACGACAAACTTCATCGTCAAAAGGCCTTTTTGAGATTGCACGGTCTTCAGTTAGCTTGAAGCAAACTAAATCAAAAGTAAAACTATACAGCTTGGTTTTATACTCAACAAATTGCAGGCTGAATCAATACCTAATAAAAAAAGTACTAAACGACCATTTATTGTATTGAGAACAGATTAATTAGCAAAACTGAAATCTTTACTAAAACTCATTAATTTCAGGATATTAAACTATTGTGCTAATGGCGGGTAATTTTCTTAATACAAATTAATGGAAAATGTTCAATGCAATTAATTTTTTTTAGATTTGGGAAGAGTGGTAATAGATTAGATACTGGTTTTCAATTTATTTTTAATTGACTCATTGATTTATAGTTGAGCATGCGCCGAAATGTTTCTATATTTCTAAACTTTTAGCAGCACTTGCTTCTTGAGTATTTAGAAATTGGTTTGCATTGTGATTTGGACACATTTGAATTTCAAAGTTTTGAATACTGATCAATATTGTTCAAAACATGTTGAGCTTAGATCCCAAATACAATTATAATTCTTTTCAAATATTACGGCAACGCATTCAAAAAAGTATCACCTTTCCCCTCGGTTTATTCGATATCAGTCGTAGCGTATCACGAACATCGTATGAATTAAAGCAGTATAAAATGCTTTGTCATTCCAGCAACAATTGATAAAATCTAAACAGCTTGCAAAATAAATGAATGAATTACTGAATATCAATTAGCGTATAATTGAGGTGGTAATATAAGGCAAATGTGCAAGCTGCCTCTATTTCCAGTATATTAATAAAAGTTTGGCTGAAACAAGTATTCCGCTCTAACTGACTTAATAACTAATAATTATAAATTAAGTTCAATATATTTCAATATTTTAAAATCAATAAGCGCACGTTGTGTAATCAATTTTCTACTCCACACGCGTCGTTGTTTAATCAGCTGTTTCAATAATAAATGTTTAGTTAAATTTCAGGCTAGTACTACTCTTCAATAAAACACTAATATTTACTTTTAATCAACGCAATGAATTGAAGATTAAAAATAATAAAAGCTTTTAAAAAACCTTAATACAAAATGCCCTGTTTATTCTATTTATTCAATTACCGCTATCTTCTAAGCTTTACTCAAAACGTTTTTGGCTTAGAAAGCATTTTCCACGCAGAATGTCCTCACATTCCAGGAATTTACAAATATCTGGGGAAAAAAGTTATAGCTGGAAGACTCTCTACAGCAAGAATGATACTTTTTGCAATCTGATCAGCGAACGCATTCAGTCTCTCTCTAGAGAGAAAAGGGTATTCCTTTTTGAAAATAAAACGTTGTAAGGGAAGCCTCACATATCGATTTTGCCCACAAGAAACGTCAATTTTACGTTTCTCTCGAGACTCCCCTCTCGAGAAACGTCAAAAATATTTATCGATATTTTTGTGCTCTTAAAACATTGTAAAAGTCTTTATGGTTAACAGAGAATACGTTCTACGACTTTATTAAAATGTCTTCGATGAAGTTTGCATCAAAGTCAGTTTTGTCATTAGATTTGATTCCGCTCAAACTTAACAGTAATCGTATAACTTATGACCGAATGCAACAAGTAACAAAATATAG
>JAOCPT020541024.1:0-11338 GCA_026546935.2 Palythoa grandiflora | reverse complement strand
TATGGGAGAGGGTTATCAACCCTTTGCCCAACCCCCAACCTGGAGGACCAGGGGATTACTCTTCGTCTGGCCCCTACGTTTCGACCTTTTCGGCACGGGTGACCCTACTAGGAGCATAGCTCCCGCCGACATAGCTCTACAGGTCACAGGTACACACAAACCGCCTCACCACGACAAGGTGGTAATCCCAGACGAGACAGCTGACGTTTCGAGCGTTAGCCCTTCGTCAGAGCATCATGACGCTCGAAACGTCAGCTTTTACAAACTACCACGGCGATGATAATTTGTTTATCTACATTACTTGAAGTTAATATATATACATATCAGTGTTTGGTTGATGGGCATCGAACTCACTGACTGCGAAGTTTTTTTAATGGTATGTCGAAATGTTTTAATTTATTTTCTTGTTTTCTGGTCGCCAGCCGTATTTCATAGTTTGTAACAATTAAAGCTTTTAATTACACACTTTAAATATAATATAACAAGGTTTCTCGTTCAGCAAATCACTTAAGTTCAGTTAAACACATAAATAAACGGCAACTGCCCTTCCATAAGTTAAAAATAGAAAACAATTGACATGAAATAATTACCATGCAGTCATGAAATAATTGTTCTTATATAGCTCGTGCGTTTTCGACTAGCTCAAATGGACGCTTTTATTGGCTAAATTGAGGTCACATAAATACCCCATTACAGAATCTTCATAGCTCGGCGCTCCTTAGTTTAAATACCGTGAAATATCTCTTTGAAACTTTCTGTCTGAATTTGTTAAGCAAGCAAAATCTATTAAAATACTTTTGAATCTAGCTTCAGAAAATAACTGACTTAATTCCGATCAGTTTCAATTTTTTTTCTTTTAGTAATTCATTGAAAATAGTCCTATAGATATTCCAATTTTTTTTAAAAAGTATATTGTAAATTACACCTGAAAAGCCCCGTCGGGAATGGTTTGATAAATATTGTATTGTAATGTCACGCGGATGAGTTCAAATCAAATGTTCCCGGCCCCGGCTGGTCAACATCTCGAAGAGCCGGTGAACATTGCTGTCACACTGTCCCGTTTGAGAGCGGGAAAATTCGGCGGGAAAACTCGGCGGGAAAAATGGTGGCCGCGCGTACCAAAAACTCGTATTTGCAAGTTTGACTGTTTTCATTCAAAAACAAAAATGGAGCCCCAAAAGAAACGATTTGCTCATCTTACAGAAGATGAAATGGGAGAACTCCTTACAGAAAAAGACTCCAAAAACATCCAAAACACCAAAAGGACTGCTGTATCAACTTTACGTATGTATCTCCACTCTCATTCTTGTAATAAATTTGTTTTGTTTTAATAATTGTGGTTTATTCTGTATATGCTGTTTTACAAAACACTTAATGACTAGGGAAGCATCTGTTTTGTTTCCCGAGAGTCTCGATGTTTCCCGAAACGACGTGTATGACAATTCAGTTGTACCTTTAGTTTTGTTATGAATCTTTATTAAAGTTTCTAATGAACTTTAAAAAATGTCTTTTCAATCTGTGGTTAAAAGATCAAGGGGTGAATGAAATGATCTTTTTTCCTCTCAACATTTCAATAAATTTAATATCATGTTTTCCAGCACTGTGCGAAGCAGAACTGAGTTTAAATCAATTTAAAACATTGTCTTTACGTCTATTGTGACTTATTGACAATTAAAGTTACCACCATCATTATTATCACACTTGAAACAGTTATTGGATCTAGATCAGTAGACTTCAATTGGAACTAGAATTGATGATCATGATTGTAAATATCTCTTTTAAAAAAGCAATTTCGCTTCTATTGAAAAAGATTGGCATGATCGACCGCAAACCCAGCATGAGAGTTCTAATTTTGTTTTTTGAGGCTTTTGTTTTTGAAAATTTGTTAATAATAATGCGTTGTTGTTACTGTTTTATTGTGTTGATGAATTCATCCGGGGTGTGTTAAGTGAAGCAAAAGAAAAATAAGCCGACTTTTGACTCAAAAACGCGAAAATAACTTGTTGTGTGATTATAAATATGAGTTTTGGAAGAATCGCTAAATGTAAGTGTCGCTAAATGGATTTAAGCCTCTAAATGGCCAAATTACAAGGTGACGCTAAATTCTCATGTATTAAGGTATATATGATTGCTCTGTTTCTATTCTCACTTTTTGTTATAGTTTTTAAAACATTCATTAAGCCGCAGTCCTAACAATGAGCGTTGTTTATATCTGCTAAACAGTTCAGTTTTACAACTTAAGCACAGTTGTCGGTATCATTGCATATTTAATAGTTTTCTCCTTCAGTTACCTCTTCTATTTCTTCTCTCTCGTGTTTTAAAAAGCCGCAGAAGGGTCGTTTGATGGCACCGCCTTTTGTAAATCGTCAGCAGACGTAGCAACTTAAATTGTTTTGTCTGTACAACTGTATTTGAAGTAGCCGTAGCGGTCGCTTAAGTGCAAAACAAATAAGTAATGTCGACATCATGCAGGTTTGCAAGAGCCACTGTTCTGAGTAGTTTAATTATAAGCTTTGTATTTCCGGGTGTAGAAAATCTAATATGTTGTCAGTTTGACCGAGGTAAAGTTTGAAACTAATCGGGAGGTTTTAGTAGAAAAAGGAAAGTTGATATTTTTTTAATAAGTTAGTTAAGTTTCTTTGAACTGAGTTGCTGTTGCCTTAATCTTTTATGTTATTATTGTTAAGGTTAAGAAGGCGTCTCAACATCAAAAGCGCCGTTATTTTCAAGCTTAAACTAAAAACGTACCGATTATCAAACAAAATTAATGTCACATCTTTTCTTCGCTATAAAGTTTGCAATGATAACAACATGTGCAAAACTGCAATTTTGAAAATACAAAGATAAAATAAAGAATGATAAGTATAAACACCTTCTAAAAGCGCGTTCTCTTTGGCTAAGTGCGCGTTCTCTTTGGCTAAGTGGACTAAGGTAACACTGACACATTTGACATATATTTTAGGGAACTTACGATTGCGCGCTTCGTATTATGATATCCTGTTGTTTTTTGGTGAATATAACGTCAGATAAACGTAGTTTCAGAATTTGTATCCAAAAGAAATGATATTTTTAAACCATTTGGGTTGTTTATCCCGAAAGGCAAAACAACTGTGTTTTGCCGGCGCATTAACGCTCCTATGTCTTTTACCACTCATCCGTCAAAGTTGCTTCTTTGTAATCCTGAATGATTGAACTGTCAAAGTGTGCACTGTCAATGTGGATTTTGTGATTTGTTTTGGTGAAATTTTGTCATATCTTTCAAAATAGACATTTTTCAATAACATCTATAACACCGCTATTAACTCCGAAAGATAAACAAGCTATTCTTTTCCGCACACGCTTTTGATTGCCAGGTTGTCACCAATAGTAATAAGCTTCTAATTAACTTCGCTCTGTGCGAAGTAGAACTGAGTTTACGTCTGCTGTGACTTTTTGACAGTTAAAGTTACTACCATCATTATTATCATAGAAAGAGTTATTTGATCTAAATCAGCAGACTTCAATTGGAACTAGAATCGGTGATCATAACTGTAAATATCTCTTTAAAAGGCAATGTATTTCTTCAAACACATTTCTTCCCTTTATTTCCTTTTATTTTTTAACCTTCCTATCTCATTGGGCAATCAATCTTTACATTCATATAAAACCACTTATCTCCTACACACTTCACTGATTCCGACGAAGGACTATACAACTACAGTCCGAGACGTCAGTTTTTTTTCTTTCTTCAACGGTGTATAACATAAAAAAAAAACATTTCTGTTTCTTCGTGCTACTTGTGTTTATACAAAATGAATAAAATTTCTGAAATAAAAATATGAAAAATGAAAAAATAAAAAAATCATAAATTTATGAAAACGAATAAAATTCATGATTCACAGAAATGTTTTAGTCCGCGTGTTATTGGCGTTACAATTTTCTTGTCTTTGTATTGTTGATAATTAAAATCATTTGTTGGTATCATTACAAATTTGATAACAAAGAAAAGATCTCATATTTTGTTTGATAAGTCTTGAAAAAAATTTACGGTAAAATGACGGGCTTTGAAATTTATTACAAAATTCCTCAAAAGTACAAAATGGCCCCGCTTGAAAATTTTGAAAAATTAAAAAATGGCGAAGTTTTTATATTTGATAGGACATTTCTAATCGCGATTCGCCAACAATCACACACGTTCTTTTGACCGGGATGCTAATTGTGGGAAATTTTCCTAATATTAGGTTTACTTAAATTTCTGGTTTTGTTGATTGATCCATATACTCAGTTCCTGTAAATACATAAAGTACTTCTAACAAGTCGTATTTACATCAGACGGTGCCGGACAGAACACGGTTATTTCTCATATTTGCTGTCTTTTAATTTCAGACAGGGCCTTGGAATTTTTTTTAGGAACCTCTGACGGATGTTGAAATATTGCTTGAAAATCAAGACGGGCTTTGGAAAAAGATAGCCAAGTTTCAGTGGATCAAGTTACACGAACCGGTCCTCTCGGTAAAACGAACCCTCTAGGAAACAGTGTTTAAGACGACCACGAACAACTAAACTGCCGTTATAAAACGGATCAAAATCTAACTGGATACGATAACATAAAATATAAAAGAGATTGAAAAATCCAGTATGTTGTAGGAAAGAGAAACTTGTCAGTCAACCGATATGAATAAAAGTCCAGAACAAGAGAGGATTTGCAACCTTAGACAGCTGTTTCGTCCTTCTTGGGACTCGTCAGTACGGTGTAGCAGAGAATAAAGCACCCGCACGCAATGCTAGTGATCAGTATTCATGCTCAAAGCCATTAACTTAATTCTAACTAATACACACATTCGTTCACTGACAAGTCAAACTACGGATTGACAAAAACAATCCTGTAATACAACATATGGCCAAACCATGCATGTAGAAATACGTTAGCAGATTTAGTTGGATCTGTATAATAGATCACTGACAAGTTTCTCTTTTCTACAACGTGTAGAAATATGTTAGCAGATTTAGTTGGATCTGTATAATAGATCACTGACAAGTCTCTCTTTTCTACAACGTACTGGATTTTTCAATTTGTCTTTAATATCTTAGTTTAGGCGTGAAAATGACGGCGCTTTTGATGTCCTATTAAGACACTTTCTTAACCTTAATAATAACAAAAAAATTAAGACAAAAGCAATTTAGTTCAAAGAAATTAAACTAACTTGTTATTAAAAAATTTCAACTTTTTTTAGCTTATTAAATTTGACGAAAAAAATAATTCCATAAAAACAATGATTCCGTCATGGCACGTTTTTCACCTAGGCCAATAAACATCATAGATCATATATGAGCTTTGTTCCGTCTTGTGATTGGTTCAAGGGGATTTCGGGTGCGACATTCAGGTTTATAGCAGCACTCTCAGAGCTGAGGTCCTATTCACCCTGGTGATTTGTGAGAGAGCAGATCGAGAACAACAAGAGTTGCAACGTTGATATCTTACTTTGAGTCTACCATCGTGGTAAGTGCTGCACAGAAAGGGTTTATTTTGTTTTCACTGATGACTTTACTCCACTGCTTATTCTCGAGTGGTAATCAGTGATCTCAGTTCTACCCCAATTTGATTCTGCAGAGTGCGATTAGACCAGACATGAAGATAAAGCTACGTATGGAAGGAAATGTAAACTGGGACGCCTTTGCGATTGACGGAGAAGAAAAAGGCAAGCGTTACGAGTAACTAGTAAGTAAGTAATTGATGTTTAATCATAGTGCGCGGCCACATTGCTTCGCGGAGCAGTTAAGGAAACTTATTTTACTGTGTGTCTAGGTTTTTTTACAAGTGATCGAGATTTAGTACCAAGAATCGAGAACAACAAGGATATCTTACTTTGAGTCTATATACCATCATACTTAGTGCTGCACCGAGCAGTTTATTTTGCTTCACTGACGACTTTACTCCACTGCTTATTCTCGAGTGGTAATTGATCTCCGTTCTACCCAATTTCATTCTGCAGAGTGTGATTAGACCAGATATGAAGATAAAATGCGTATGAAAGAAAATGTAAACGGGCACAGCTTCTTTGCTGAAGGAGAAGGAAAAGGAAGGCCTTATATACGAGTAAGTAAAACAGTACAACTGATGTTTAATCATAGGTCGTGGTCGACATCATGAAGGTTTAGAAGAGCCACTGTTCTGAGCAGTTTAATTATAAGCTATGTATTTCCGGGTGTAGAAAATCTAATATTTTGTCAGTTTGACCGAGTTAAGGCTTGTAACTAATTGGGAGCTTTTTAGAAGAAAAAGGAAAAGAATTATTACTCCACTGCTTTATTCTCGAGTGGTAATTGATCTCAGTTCTACCCCTGTTTCATTCTGCAGAGTGTGATTAGACCAGATATGAAGATAAAACTGCGTACGGAAGGAAATGTAAACGGGCACAACTTCGCGATTGAAGGAGGAGGAAAAGGCAAGCCTTACGACTAAGTAAAAGAGTACAATTGATGTTTAATCATAGTGCGGCCGCATTGCTTGGAGCAGTACTTAGTTTAGGAAACTTTTTTACCAGTGAGCGAGACTTAGTACCAAGAATACGTCTGTAAGTGTATAACCGTATCTCTTTCAGGCTAGCACAACAGATATAAGAGGAGCTGTCTTTCTTTCCTTTGAACTTACGCGGCGTTAAGTCGACGAAACAAGAGTATAGCGAGAAAGTCTATAACAAGACTTTGAAGAAGTTTCTTTAACCTTGCCTAAAAATCGATATAATTAAACTGTTCAGAACATGGCTCTGGAAAACCTTGCATGATATGATCATGACCTATTTATTTTTCATTCAAGCGACCGAAATACAGTTGTTCAGACAAAACAATTCAAGTTGCTGCAACTGCAGTTAATATTTAATCAAAGTGCGACCACATTGCTTCCAGCAGTACTTATTTAAGAAAACTTCTTTACTGTCTAGGTTTACCCCTGAGTGAGATTTAGTACCAAGATTGGCAAGAATATGTCTGTAGCCCTGTCTTTGAGGTTAGCGCAGCAGATAAGAGAAGCTGTCTTTTTTTTAAAATAAAATAGGAGTATAGCGAGAAAATCTATAACAAGACCTTGAAGAAGTTTCTTTAACCTTGCGTAGAAATCGATATAATTAAACTGTTCAAAACCTGGCTCTGGTAAACCTTGCATGATATCGATCAAGACCTATTTATTTTCTACTAAAGCAACCGCTACGGCTACTTCAAATACAGTTGTTTTGACAAAACAATTCAAGTTGCTGCCTTTTCTGATTCAATTCCGATTTACAAAAGGAAGTGCCGCCAAACGAGTCTTCTGCGACTTTAACATGAGAGTGAAGACACAGAAGAGGTAACTGAAGGAGAAAACTATTAAATACGCAGTGATACCGACAACTGTGCTTAACTCAAGTTGCAAAAGTGAACTGTTTAGCAGATATAAACAGCGGCTTAATGAATATTTAAAAAATATAAAACATAAAGAAAAGTGAGAATAGAAACAGGGCAATCACACAAACCTTCATACATGACATTTAGCGTCAAATAAATTTGGCGATTTTGAGGTTTAAATCAATTTAGCGACATATAAATTTAGTGATAATTCCAAAAAACTCATATTTTTAGTCACAATGTTTGCGTTTTTGAGTCAAAAATCGGAGATTAAATTTAACACATACCTCATCAACACACTGAATAAAACAGTAACAACAACAGTAAAAAAACAACTGTTTGAAACTAAAAGGCTCAAAAAGCACGCCCGCTGTGACTATATAAAGTGGCTTCATTTAAGAATTAGATCGATTCAAATATGGGATTGCCTGCAAGCTGTATAGTACTGCACGAAACCCAGTTAAAATTAACCTCATTTTTGGCGACCTTTGGAACTGGATGGACAAATAATATTTGTGCATGGAGCCTCATATACGTTTTAAAAAACGCACTTAGGAGTAGTTCGGATCTTCTCGTGGCAAGTTATTTTTCATTCTGAGTTAAAACTGAGTTGGGAAACCGTAAAATCAGAATAAATCTTTATAATATTCAGCGGATTTAAAGTGAGATACGATAGGTATTGAGTTAAGTCTTTTAAAAAATGCATCCGTGCAAGCAAAATGACTGGCACATTTTATTTAATTAAAATAAATAAAGTTGAAATTGAAATAGCGATGAACCATGCTTTTCATTTAGCCGCCATCTTTAAAGCAACAAATTAAATATGCATAGTTTAACCAGATCAGGTCTCACCACAAAATAGTTCAACCATAGTTAGAAGCATCAAATTTCACTCAACTATTGAGCTAGCAGGGTTTCAGTTAACCTTTTAGGATTACGGCTAAAAAATTAAAGCTGCAGCTAAAAAAGTTGTCATTATAGAAAGCCCCGGCTAATTCTTACTCTGAACACATGTCCGCCTCAATTGCCCTGGCGAAAGCCTGTAAAGCTATGGCGAATATTCCTCAAAAGTCAAGAATGCACCGCCGAAATTCGCCTTTCGACAGCCCTTAACTGAAACCCTGAGCTAGTACTGTAGAAATTGGTCTAGTGGGACCCGACCCGGTTTTTTTTTGTTTTCGTTACACAGAGTTAAAATTGGAGCAGAAATACTTTGCTTTTAAAACTGATAGATATTTACTATCAACAACAACGACAATTTATTTCGGTATTCCTATATACAATATATCCATGGTATTACTTTTAAAAAAGATATTAAGATAATTTTTATATATTATTTAAATAATCATACCTGTTCGTTTCTTCTGTAGTTACATATGCAGCAACTGATCTTCATATAAAGGGGTCAACATTATTAAAAAGGAATACAATTTTCATCATGTTGTTAAAAGTATTAAAAACAGGTTATCTATCAATTATTTCGTTGAAATATTTATCACGAATGTCTTTATATGCATTACACCTATCATGATCACCAATTCTAGTTCCAATTGAAGTCTAACGAACTAGATACAATAACTGTTTCTATGATAATAATGATGGCAGTAAAAGTCTCAGTTTTGCTTCGCACAGAGCTAGAAAACGTGACCTTAATCTTACTGATTTACCGCCCCTTGACCTTTTTTAAAATCCTTGATTGAAACAATGTTTTTTAAAAGTTAATTAAAGACTCTTAGCCTTAGGATAATAAAGATTCGTAGTAAAACTAAAGGTTAAAACAAAATTATCATCAAATTTTTACTGCTTAATAGTGAAAACCTGGTACTCAAAAGCGTGTGCGGAAAGAATTAGCTTATCTGTTTTCAAAGACAAGACAAGATTTCATCAAAACAAAACACAAAACCCATATTGACGGAAAAGAAGCAAATTTCACGGATGAGTTGTAAAACACAACGGAGCGTTAACGCGCGGCGCAAAGGTAGCGGGTCGAACGGTGTTTGTTCCAGTGGTCAGTAAATTCTACATCTCTACTCGACAGTGGTTTGAGAAGACTTCTGTAATCTACAATTTTCGCAGTCATATTCCATTTTCTATACACTTGGTCATTGAAAGATGGAAATAATTTGGGCCCTGGATCAGTTTTTCTTTATGTTTGATTTTATGATTAATAAAGTGTGAGGTCGACCGTCAAAACGCAGGTGTTAAAAACCATCCTGTCTTATGAAAATAAAATAGAAACAGAGTCTAACTTTTATTCCGCTTTTTTAGGCTGCGGTCAGTTTAGTAGCGTTTGCTAAAAGCTTGCTTGCTTTTCACGTAATTCAAGCAAATTAAATGCCGAAGCCGACTCGAGTCACCGAAGGTCACACGCGTTTGTAATGCAAATCTTAAGCAAGGATGTTGAAAAATGTGCAGTGACAGCCGCTAATGATATTGGCGTGAACATCTAAAGATAGGCAGTCAAAAGACTGTGTGTGGCTACTGTTTTTATTATTTAGAATATTACAATATAGTGCTTTTGTGATCCAAAGGTTGTTTCTTGATCACTTATTATGTTTTATTAAATTTTCAACCTCGAATATTGCGTTTCAAGCGTTCTGATCTCGGTTATCAGCTCATATACCGAATGGCCTTTGTGAAAAATTAATTTTCCGGTCTTTTTGTAAAAGTTGATTTCAATAAAATTTGGCTATGATTTCTAAGTATTCAATTGTTCAGAATGAATTGAATTTACTAAACAGTTATTCCACTCTCGTGTTTTGATGGATATGAACAGTCACGAACTCTAATAACCAGAGCGGTGTTTGCAAGTTTTCACAACAATTCATGAAAATACAAGATAGCTCTAGCTTTTCAGCCCTGAAATAAAACCTGTTTAAAGATTCCTGAACTAGAATAACCAAAAGCATTACCATAAATTGAACGAAATTGTTTTAATAAAGCGAATGGAATTATTTTTAGTAGCAAATAGCGAAACATTCAATGAAATTTGCCAAACGGCTGAAACTCGAACCATAAAACTAAAGAAAATTTAACAACCTACCTTGTTTTAGAATTACTTGGCAATCCCTCGGGAAACGGGAAGCAAGCTCAACAATTCATGAAGAATTAGATGACCTCAACTAGTAACTGACGTGTTTTCACACGTCGGCAAGACAGTACGGTCGCTCGATTTATAAATAAACATCGCCATTAATGTCAACGAAAGCCGGGAATTGATCCTGCAATTTTTCGCTTCCTGTGTTCATCAACGCAAAACAAACCATTTTCAATGATGGTAAATCCGCTATTCAGTAAGTCCAGCAAAGGGTTCCATTCCATTTCAAAAAATCAAACAGAAAAACCAAACAAAAAGGTCGCAAATTACTGCGGTTGTACACAAGTCACAAGAAACCCAAACTTCAAACCTGTTTGAAAGGCGCGAAAATTTTGACGTGGGTCACTACTGTGGGACGGTGGGTCAAAAAGCCCGCCAAATCACTCGAGTGTAGATTCTGGTATAAATGACTACTTCGCTGGAGTAAAAGTTTAAAAAATCATTTTGACTTAGATCTCTAATGGTTTGTATTGAATGAAACAATTATTTCTTATCAAGCAAGACGTGAGTGGAATAATTGTTAAATATTCCTCCCAAACTGAAGAGTTTTTTTTATCGCTCTCTGATGGGAATTGAAAGGGATATTTTAGGAACAAAGCGGCTGAAATTTGCCAAACGACTAAGAAGAAACTAAAGTAGACACCTAAGAAAAATCGAAAACTTACATGAAGTAATGTCGATAAACAAATTATAATCACCGTGGGAATTTGTGAAAGCAATTGGTGTTTTAAATTTTCGAACAAAATCAGTATTTCGTCTTCAGATGTCATTCAACTATTTCAAGTTTAAAAGGCTGAGCGGTCCGCTATGCTTGAACACATTAAAAGTTGGTTTTGATTTATTATTTGAAATTGAAGTTTGAACTGAGATTACGTATTGTCA
>JAOCPT020540995.1:0-11339 GCA_026546935.2 Palythoa grandiflora | reverse complement strand
ATTCTACCAGGTGAAATGAAAGAAGCCATACACAATTAAACCTTATATTGCTTTTTATACTTTAGGTGCCATGGAGTATCCTATGCTATTCTACCAAGTAAAGTTAAAGAAACAATGCACAATTAAACCTTATATTGCTTTTTATACTTTAAAGGCCACGCAATCGTTTTTGTTCTTAAAGTCGCGGCTTGTTAATTGCAAATTTTAAATGTATAAACTATTTATTTACAGCTCAACATTGGTTAATAGCGGAGTGGTTAGTGCAGTGGTAAGATCTCTGTCTTCTAACCACAAGGTCCCTGGTTAAAACCCCGGCTCAGCCGAGTGTTGAAAATTTGTGTGACCTTCTTTTCCGCTAAAGTTGACTCAGCTTTCCATCTTCCCGAGGTCGGTAAAATGAGTGCCAGCTGCTGCTGGGGGCTAACCTGTAACGGATTAATGTCTCGTCCAGGGGGAGTCAATGATTCTCGTCCGCTTAACACTACAGAAACCGAAGATAAGCACGGCTCCAGTGGGCCACTTTTGCTCGTAAATGGATTTTGCTAGTTTTTAACATCTGGCATTTAAATTTGTTAAAAAATTAGGTTGTATTGCGGTTATAGAGGTAATAATAAAGCAATCCTCGTAGTAATAAGCATTTTATGGAGGGAAAAAACAGAAAGAAAAATAATAGATAGTATATATCTAGAAAACAGTTTTTGGAGGATTTGAACGGGATGTGAACCCATAATCTCTGCGCTATATTTGTGGTATCTTGAAGACTAGGAACTAGTTCGCATATCGATTAGTGTTGATCTGAGAGCAGTTTCAAGTAAATCGCGTTGGGTCTCAGACTGTGTTCACATCCCGTTACGTTACAATAGGTGCAGACTTCTGAAACTTGCAAAAAATATTCAAGAAACAGAGAAAACAATTCTAAAAGCATTTGTTACAAAAAACGTTAGTATAGTTTAATTTAACGACATCTTGCAAAAGTTGGATACAGAGAAAGCAATTCTAAAAAGCATTTATTACCAAAAACGCTTGTATAGTTCAGTTTAACGACATCTTGCAAAATTTGTTTAAGATACAGATAAGGCAATCAGTCTAAAAGCATTTGTTATGAAAAACACTAGCAGAGTTTTTAACGATATCATATTTTGATTTATTCATTTACTTTTGCTTGGCCCCCAGAGCACCAAATGAACGTTGTGCCGTCGTCTAGGTCACCAAAAAACTGTCCCACGGGATTGAGATCTCCTTCTGCTCTCGCTTGAATCATGAATCCTTTTTGAGGCTGTGATACTATGATGTTCACCTGTAGCTCTTGTCCGGGACTGTAGGAGTAGTTTGAGACCACGATACTGTAAGGTGACGTGGACAGCGGTTGCGTTTCATGCTTGTTGTGCTTAGGCTTTAGAAACTGACAAGTTGTAGTAGGTGGATGATCTGGGAATGGTTGGCATGGCAACACCACTGCGGCAAGGACAAAAAGCTACAGGAAGCATAGCAGAACAAGCAATATAAGATGAAGACGCAATGCAATTAGCAATGTATTACTGACAGCACCAAAGATTCAAACGGGACGGAAAACTGCGTCAAACTTGTCATTTTTTCGCTACACGAGGCGACTATTTTTGTTTTGCGGTGGAAAGGAGGACATTTCAAGTGCGAAATAAAATCCGAGTTAACGGAATCTATTGATTTCTGTGTCATAACGACACACGGGTTGTGGCATTCAACCAGTATTATGCACATTCATTCGAAATCTTCGGCCAATTATTTTGCTGCAATTGTCCACTTTACAGTTATAGAGAGTAATGTTAATTTGAATTGGCAAAAGATTATCGGCAAATTTTTTTGCCTCGTATTGAATTGCGATGCCACATTTAGGAGCATTATCTTGTATATTACTAAAATCTTCCATTCCTAATGCTATTCTTCTTGGTTTGAACTATAACAAGTCATAAGATAAAAGGGAAGTCAAAATGATCCTAATGAGTTGGACAATAATTTTTTAGTTGTGATCAATTTTTAATTCAAAATTTATCCAGAAATCCTGCATTATATAGTTTTCAGTAGGCGTCTGAAAAATATATAATGCTAACTTAAGATAATTAGTGTGACTAATAATGTTTATTATAATAAATACAATTTCCTCAAATCTGATTTGCTCATTCTTAACTCTATTTCTCCCTAATCGTCATGGGAAACTATCCGGTAACAAAACTCTGTTATTGGTTACCATTTATCGGGACAGTTGATTGAGCCAATCAAAATCTGGGCTTCGGGATTTCTGACCAATCAACAACAAGAAAACAATAATATGAATATCAACAATATACCTCTGAAAACTGAGGCAAACATTATGTATAGAATTTTACCTCCCACAGCTTTTAAAAATTCTTCAGTTGTACAACATGGATTTTCATCAGTATCTCAGTCCCAGTAATCAGAAAACAATCAACAGTTTTCGGAAATTGTAATTAGTATAATAAACTGGTAATAGAGCTTCGTGTTTGTCCAATTCTGTCTGTTGGCAATATACTTGTGATTAAACCAATTGGATTCGTACTCAGTCCTATTATCCTTTACGTAATCATTATGTACAGCTAAAATATAAAAATAGAATTAAGGGATATATGTAAAAAACCTAAAATATTACATAAGTGTATAGAATTTTCCAAAAATACTTCCCACGTTATTTGATCTGAAGAATATCTACAGTATAAGTGTACAATTAGGGAACCTGCTTTTTGCTTGTGAACTGTCGCAATTGGCAAAATTCTCTTTTGATAACTTGGCATTGTTTGGCTTGTTTTGAAATGTTTAACTATCAAACAGCTAGCATCTTCTAACTACTTTTGGAACTTGAATTTCAAAATCTTATGTCTTATAATAATGTCGTAGAGTCTAAGATAGTCGCCCAGATGTCCCTATGCAGTCGCCTCATATTAATTAGACTTATAATAACAAATCAATTATAAGACAAATCGAGTTCATCTTCAACTTTTACTGCAGCCAGTTTTATGACGTTTAGCTGAATCAGATAGCTTGATATCACAACCGATACTCAGTGTTATTGAATTTGACCAAATATAAAAATAACCAGGCGTGCCCGATTTGATTTTCATGTCAGCACAAGATGTATCCGGCTTAGCTTTAGCGTAAAGTCTCAGTAATCCTAGCTGAAGGCCAAACTATCTGGTATTGCTTAACTTTCAGTAGCACTCAAACTTACTAAACTTAGTAAGAAATAACAAAATAAATGTCCAAAGATGTTACAAAGAGACTTCATATCAGACTGGCAATAGAGGCAGCAACGAATGGAATATTTTGTACAATTTACAAGTGCGTGTATACAGCTTTTAACGTTGTTGTAACTGAAAGGCACCCGAAATTAACAACCAAACAACGCACTGAAAAATAATCTATTTCAAGAATTAATCACTTGGTATAGTAACACACGATAGAAACTTCAAGGTTTAGCTATTAATTGATGGTTTTTTTCCGTGTTATGCAATCTTAACTGAAAAGCGTATCAGGTTTTATTAATTGATATTTTTTTGTTACGTAATCGTAACAGAAAAACGTAGGTTTCTTAATAGTTAATTGACTTTTTTTCCTTATTATATGTAATCTTATCCGCAAAACGTATCAGGTTTATTAATTGATATTTTTTTCAGTATTTTGTAATCTTAGCTAATCAGGTTTAGTTATGCGAGGCAAAACTATCGAATACTAAATAGCAAACGAAACGAATACAGAATTTGATAAAAGTACGACTAAAAAAATTTGCATTATTGACACATTTCAAAACTGAGGAAGGAAACTACGATAGTGCGATATGCGCCAGTCTCAGTGTGACCTTCCGTATTTGGTGACTGTTTTCCCCACTCTATTCTAGATCATCGCGTGTAAATCAGATTGGCACCAGTCTTAAGGCTAATATGTAAAAACAGAATGTTGGTCACTAAAGATTTTGAAACTAAAATCAGCTCCGGGTATTCGATATTTTCCTTTTAGTGTAAAGTAATGGCTAGATAAACACCGCACTTTGAATTGTTCATAGAAAAATAGGCAAATCTATGAACTAAAAATGCACTTTTAAATCATTTTTTCGTGGACTTTTTAATAATTAAAGTTTGACTGTCTTTCTATCGTCCGCTGATTTGTTTGAGAAAACATATTGTTCTTGTTTTGAACAAGGTACAAAGTACAAAGGTGCTTCTGTCTGCATGTCAAATGTACACATGCAGTTGCTAGTCAGTATGTTCTTAATTTGTTCTTATTTCTGTGAGCGGTTTTTATTGAAAAAAAACAAACAAAATAAAACAAGGTATTGGAAAATGAAACGTTTTGTGACACACATGTATTGTACGGCTGAATGTTTGTTGAGCAGTCTTTACAGTAAATCTTTTTATGCTTTATCAATTTATGCTGTATCGCTAGGTTTTAGTCCATTTTCTACCAAAAAATTGTTCTTAGTTATCAAGCCTCAGCCTGAGCTTGTTCTTAAATTGCTCTTAAATTTTGGCAAAATTTGAGCCTCATTAAAAAGTTGTTCTTATAAAAATATAAGCGTGCAAAGCTGATGTATTTACTCAATTCTTGACATTCAACTACCTAGTTATCGAAACCAAGTTTGAAGACAGATGCGGTATTTCGTTAGCCATTCGTTACGTTATAGCAAATATATTACGTAAAAAGTTCGACTTCGAATTTTGAAACTAGCACATTTTAAAATGTATGCATCTAGACGGAACTCAATGTAATTATTCACGTTTTTCCTTATCATTTTCTCCTCAAAGCAAGATCGGATTTAGCCTTAAGTAATTGATTTAATGAAAAATAGTAATGGTAAACTGTAAAATGTTTATTTGACTCGAGCGCCTTTAGTGTTGGCTATGCTTAATTTGTAAGTCTTAGTAACTGATTTAAAAAAATATGTATATGAGTCGGAGAGAAGAAATATGTTAATAATGATAGTATGGCTTTGGTATTCTGAATAACCGAGGGTGTTTGAAATGTTGCATAGACTTCGCTCGAAGGGAAGAATGTAAAACAAAGTAATCTTATTGTCACAGTTAACATAATCGCGTCTTTCGTCTTAACCCTTCACCCTACATGCAATTGTGAAACGTTACCGCTCACAAGAAGATGAAAATAATTCTGTTCATGATAGTATGCTCAAGCTTATCGCTGAAATAAATGAAAGCCCTGAATACAGAATTGTTAGTTTAAACTTTGAATTGTATCGAGTTATTATTTTTTCTACAAATCAGGTGTTCGCGCGGAACAGAACTTTGTCATATCTAAAGGTTTCGTCTTTTTTAATAGTTTTTATACTTGTTGTATTGTATTGTTACATTTTTCTGTTGCCTTGAATGAGGCACCTGTATCGCTTGGTGGTGTTGAAACGTCATAAAGTTGCAATTCCGAATTCCAATTTTTCTAATCAAAACAGAACAGAACAATTTATAAAATGTTATGAATTTTTTATTGAATAGTAAATTGAAAAACACTGACTGGCATAATTGTTTTTTTGTTTGAATATGTTTTCAATTCTTTCAAAAGCGGTTGCTATGCCTGTCAAAAATTTTCAGAATTGATAGCTCTAGTATTTTGGGTGGTTGAACTTTATAATAGCCAGGCTTTTTATGTTATTTTCAATTGAGGTATTCATTGCAGTTAAGTGCCGGATACAATGTCAAAAACCTTGCAAACCTTTACGGCTTTAGTAACAGATTCGTCCAAAAACAATTGAACATTTTTTTTAAAAAAAAATAGAAAAACCGAATCATAACTCAAGCTTGAAGGAAGGGTGACAAGAACTCTGGAATAAAACATAGAATTATTGGTGATACATAAACTTCTTTAAAGTAGAATAATTCAAACAATAATAAGAATCAATATATGCGCAAACGTAATATATATGCGGTGAGAGTGGTATTCTGACAAACTTTCACAAAATCCACACTTTATAATCTTTTGGTTGTGCTTACACAGTATTTCGTTAACAACACGTTTAAAATTTGTTCCAGAAATGAATTTCATCGAGTATAGGAGATTCCGTATGCCTGGCGCGCAAACGTCATAGGACAACGATGGCGTAATTTAGAGTTACGATCTGTAAAGATCTTATTCTACAAAGTGCTAAAACATTCGCAACAAAACCAAATGACAGCTAAAAGTCAAAATATGCAGATTCAGTTTACACATTTAAATGTCAAAGATTGAAAGCGACAATCGTAGAGCAAGATTGGACCTGCTTAATACCTTATTTTAACAATTAGACCAAGTTTTCTAGCTGCAGGCCAAAAATACGGCAGGATACAATCAAAAGACAAATGAAATAAAATAAAATGAAATAAATTGCTTTCCTTCATCATATATTGATTATAACGCCAGGTAGCATCTGTACTTTTTTATTAGCATAAAAGAAAGATAAGAAATATCATGCTGTGTTTCAAATATCAAATGCAATCATTTCAAACGAACGGCCCTCATTATATACCGATAACAAAGACCGTCCTGAATATATAGACTGCCTTCAACTGTACGTATACGAGGAAAGGCAAAGAATATTTTGCTTGCATTGTATTTTGTCAAGAAACTGAGAAATACAAGTTTGATAAACTTTAGCAACAACAAAGATTTTCCGCTGAATGATGCTTCTTAAAATTAAATAAGCAAAATTACACTCTCTTTACAACATCATATAATATCCACGTTCCAAACTTCCATATAGAACCTATTGAGGAATAAAATCATACGACATTACTGGACATTGTTTACTGCACATTGCTTTTATTTTCTTATCTTTCTTCCCGAAGTAAGATCGCGATCAATAACAGAATAACTACTGCGGATAACTTTAACCAGTTGCTGTTGGTATCAGTAAAAAATACTCTTACATAATTTAGCATTATTAAAAAATGAAACACTAAGTTCCCTACCTGTTGCAAAACTGACATTTTCCGAGCTCTTAGGTTGTTACAAACTGATTTGCTTTGCCTTCAGTACTTGAAGTGAAATACAAGAAGACATGCCTTCGTTTATTAGAAGAAAACTTCTGTCATGGTCGCTGGCAGCAAAAATGACTCGATATCGTCGGGTCAATGACCTGAGCCAAAACTGACAATGAGCAAATATTGCGAGGGTTTATTGACATGTGTCAGCTCAAAATAGATCGCAAGAAAACCTCTTCCGTTCTCAGTATGAAATGATTTCAAAATATGACAATATCTGTGCACCGACAACAAAACCCTCACGCTGTTCTCATAAATGTCAAAAGTGCAAAATGTAAAAAGAGTTTTCAAACATGTAAATTTCAATAACATTAATCTAATATTCACTAACTGAAGTTGCTAATCATATTTATTTGTTAATGACGCATGGCAGAGTAAGGCTTTAAACTTTAATCAGTACGAGACTTATTTGCATAATTGACGAAATTATACTTTCAATATTTGAAGAAACTCTTTCAAGCGTAGTGGAACTCAAATTTTTGAAAGAGTCCATTTTCTTGCTTTTTGTATTGATTAAATACTTTAAATTTCGTATCAGACTATGTCAGAACTGCTGGGTAAACTATCAATTTACTTTCAAATTTATCACATTTCCAATTAGGCAGTTCGGTTTCCTTACTGCTACAGTTCTGGTTGGAGCCATCACAATGAACTGCAGCACTTTTTTCATCGGGAAACATTTACCGTTGCAAAGGCACATTTGACATTTCAGTAGTGGATTAGGTATAATTTGACAAAGACTATAAAGGAATAGAAATCAAAATTAATGTATTTGAAACCCTGCCAACTTACGCTTGCAAGTAGAAGCCTCTTATATAAGAAAACACAAACCTACTCTTAACATTAACTCCCGAAGGGAATGCCGTAAATTCGCAAACATTTTCAGTTTTATCTCTTTTTTTATATCATTTATACTAGCCTGCTCATTTTATGTCTCTCATTCATATTTGTACGACCGAGCCTTTGTTCGTTTTTGTTCATTTTACACACATTTTGTAATTTTTTTTTTGTACTAGACTAGGGCGAATATTTTTTTCACTTTATCCCTTATGACGTTGTTGACCAGCGAAAGCTTGGATAAAATTTTTTCACAAAAACATTTTTAACACAGTAGAATTAGGCCTCGTTTGAATTCATTTAAACTTCACACTCCCTCGATATTTTTTTTTAATTGTTCAACAGTCTAATAGGCCTAATCGGCTTCCCTCAATGTTTTCCCTATACACTACAGTCCTCTTGGGAAATGATATTTTTTGTTTCAGATGTGGTATTATGCGAAAAACACGAAAGAATGTTTAGCTTGAACAAAGAACCTCATTTCCCAAGAGGACTGTATTGGGAAAACATTGAGGGAAGCCGATTAGGTCTATGACTATAGGCGCAACATGTACACGAAAGCGCACGGTAGATCAGCAACCCAATCGTCTCTCATGCAAACCCCGCCCATTTTTTCAAATCAAAATAAACTTCAACATAGCATTACGTAACTCGGCAGAAACAAACTATACAAGCTGAGGCTGAGCCGAAGTAGAGCAGCGCGGAATTCGTTATGATACAAAAGAGAATCTCACTTTTTCTAACGACTTTTTTCAAAAGTTTCTAAAGAAAAATAAATTTTAGTTAAAAAGTTCGTGATTTTGTATCCCTATGAAGTGATGAACTATCAATATTGTAATGGCCGCGCACAATGTGATTGGCGCAGCGACGTAATATCTGCCTGCCAAAGGTTGAACACTTGTATGACCTTCTTTCCGCCATAGTGGACTCAGATTTTCATCTTAACGAGGTAGATTAAATGCGGAGCCTAACCTGCGACGTACAAGTTTCTCTTCCAGGGGGAGTCAATAATGCAATAATTAACGACTTTCATCGCCGTATAGCAGCTACAGAAACCAGATAAAAGCGCCTGCTGTCGTGGGCCACTTTAGCTCGTAACTATATATTTAGTTTCTAGATATTTTGTAAAGTGCGTCCACTAACTACGTCGTGGAGATCCGATCTAATACGCCGTTCACAACAGGATCCTTAAACCTGTTTAAAATTTGTTTGGTAAAACATGTTAAAATCTTTCGCGCTCACACTGCACGTACACATGCCTTTAAACGACAAATAGTTTAAACGTGTCTGACAAAGACGGCGGCAAGAGACTGAGCGAAAAAATAGAGAGAGAACGTTGGAAAACGAAGAGATCATTTTGCAAGGAAGGGGGGAGGGGAAAACATCCAAGAAAGACGCAAAGAATGTAGAGATAAGTAACTGCATAAAATCATTGATCAGGCTATATGAGAATAAGGAGTTCGGAGATTGCAAGACACGCATACACACTATTAAACCTGTTTAGGTTTTGTGTACCAGTTTGAACGGGACGGTCAACTAAACTCGTTGATCTAAACACAGTGTAAGTATAAACAAGTTTCTCTGCCTGAACGCGCCATAAGTTGGAACTAATCTGTATGCCAATCGTTTGCTTTCTTATACGCATACCAATTTTGAAATGTGCAACTCTACAACCACGCGTGCACAGACTAGGTATACAGAGGAAGTGACAGCAGTGGACAGCTCAGTTTCGCTTTAATTAGCTATAGAGCTCAACAATTCTGCATAAACAGGCACTGAATAAGGCACAAAGTCTTGTGTCCAGTGCCCTTTACTCCCAAGGCGCACCTACTAATCTTGTTAGAGCTCGTCAGCACTGCATAGCCATGCCAAGGCACGGTAAAACTATCGTCAATTTTTTTGATTAAAACATTTTATTTATACGTAATGTTTCATAAAGAAGTGCTTTCCTAACAACCGATGTCTACATTCGTAAAAAAGATACGTGTCATGTACTATTACAATTTTAAATCAACCTTTCTCTTGTTTTCTCGAAGCCAAGAGCTTCGAGTTTGACTTTCAGTAGTGCTGCGATTAACATATCACCGACATTGTGGGCATTGGGCCTTTTGCTTCGTATTGTAGAGGTGAATTTGCTGTCAAACTTTGCTTCTGAACTGAATTCCAAGTGAGGAAAATCTTCATTTACTTCAAATGTATGCACACTTTGAATAAAGGCAACCTTGGCTCGCGGCAGATTTACCGCAAAACACAAGTGTTGTTCTTTCTGTTCACAAGAAGCATTTCCCAGGCTTCGCTCGAAAAGGACGAATTGACGGATGAGTCTAGTCACTATCCGATAACTCCTTGGCCACAGACCTTGGGAACAAGTTTGCTCGATAACTCCTTGGGCAAAAAGAACCTAAGAACAAGTTTACTTGATAACTCCTTGGTCACAAATCCCTGGGAACGAAGTTGCTCGATAACTCCTTGGCCACAAGAACCCTGGAAACGAGGTTGCTCTATAACTTCTTGACCACAGGATCCTGGGAACGAAGTTACTCAATACCTCCTTGGCCACAAGACCCTGGAAACGAGGTTGGTTGATAATTCATTGGCCACAAGACCATGGAAAGGAGATTGGTTGACAACTCCTTGGTCACAAGACGCTGGAAACGAGGTTGCTGGATAATTCATCGGCCACAATACAATGGAAACGAGGTTGGTTGATAACTCATTGGCCACAGGTCCCTAGGAATAAGGTTGGTCAATAATTCCTTGGCCACACAATGGGAATTAGGTTGGTCGATAACTCCTTGGCCACGAGACACTGGGAATTAGGTTAGTCAATAACTCCTTGGCCACAAGACACTAGGAATTAGGTTGGTTAATAACTCCTTGGCCACAAGACACTGGGAATTAGGTTGGTCAATAACGCCTTGGTCACAAGACACTGAGAATTAGGTTGGTCAATAACTCCTTGGTCACAAGACCCTAGGAAGTAGGTTGGTCAATAACTCCTTGGCCACAAGAAACTAGGAATTAGGTTGGTCGATAACTCCTTGGCCACAAGACCCTAGCAATCAGGTTGCATTAACTCATTGGCCACAAGACACTGGGAATGAGGTTGGTCAATAATTTCTTGGCCACAAGACACTGGGAATGAGGTTGGTTGATAATTTCTTGGCCACAAGACACTGGGAATGAGGTTGGTTGATAACTCCTTGGCCACAAGACACTGGGAATGAGAATGGTCGATAATTTCTTGGGCACAAAAATATTACGTCTGATGGTCCTGTTGGAGTTGCCAGTGTGTACTAATACGCAATTAGCAGCTAGGCTAATTTCATTAATTAATTGTTAATCGTGTTCCACCGTCAGAATTTGAGATCCAATACAATACGACACAAACTTCAAGTAATGTAGATAAACTAATTATCATCGCCGTGGGAATTTGTAAAAGCTGATGTTTCGAGCGTTAGCCCTTCGAAGGGCTAACGCTCGAAAAATCAG
>JAOCPT020540970.1:0-11340 GCA_026546935.2 Palythoa grandiflora | reverse complement strand
GTTTCACGAGGTGTTGCGCCGTGTAACATGGTCGGTTTCGTGAAACTTTTTCGAACTTTTGTTGCACACAAGTTTCAGCTAAAAGTTTCACCGTGTGACACCGGCTTAAAGTTAAAGCCATCCCCACAATATTTTTATGTTTACAGTCGTCGGATCGACCCAAGGTTTTGGAATTTAGAATTAGTTATGAATGTATGTAAATAACATGCTGACACGAGTGGGGCAAATAAATTCATGTAAGACCGGACACTAATGAGTGATGCATGCGAACCAGTTTAGTTATTTTTCACCTCAGCATTATATTTACTCTACAAAGCAATAAATTTACGACAAAGAAAGCACTAAACGTTAAATAAAGCGACATATCGTTGAAATTAAACGCTTTTAAAATTTCTGACCAAAGTAAAAGAAAATTTATTAAAGTAAATAATCTGTTCGCGCTTGTGTTGTGGGATATGAAATTCATTAGCAAGACACGCATTTTTATTAGCTCCTTGTGTAAATTTTGCGACGTTGATTGTTCTTAACAATTTGGTGACTTCAGCCTCAATTTGTTCTTGCATTGTTTTTATTTCTGTGTGCGGTTTTTATTGAAGTAAAAACGAGATATGAACAAGGTACTGGAAAATGAAACGTGTCACATCTCACATGTATTGGTACAACTCAGTGAATTTGGAGGTGATTGTTGTTGTGATTGTTTTGATTGTTGAGCAGGGCTCAGATTTCAATGAATCTTTAAATACACGTTTTTTATAAGAACACTGTAAAAACGAGACTCAAATCTGCCAAAATTTAAGTACAATTTAAGAACAAGCTCAGGCTGAGGCTTGATAGCTAGAAAAGATCTTGTGCAAGAAAATTGACTAAAACTTAGCGATACAGCATAAAACATAACAAGATTCACTGTACAGACTGCTCAACAAACAATGAAGGTAATTCATCTCTAAATTTAGCCGTACAATACATGTGTGGCGCAAGGCGTTTCATTTTCCAATACTTTTTTTTATATTACTTTTTCTTCAAGAACAAATTGAGGCTGAAATCGCCCAAAAATTAAAAACAATGAGCCTCGGCAAAATTTACTGGTTCTTATAAAAAAGAGCGTGTAACTGAATTTGGAGGCGATTGTTATTGTGAGATTGTTGAGTTAAATGACAAGTTTCAGTCAATATCCTACCAACTGGAAAACTTTCTCAATTTTCGCGTCTCAGCCAGAGCTTTATTCTTCATTGTTTTTAAATTTTGCCAAATTTGAGCCTCGTTGTTCTTAAAATATAAATTTATTCTTATTCAAAAAAGCTTGTAAACATTATACACGTGCGCTGTTTTAAGCGCGTTTCAACAGGAAAAAATTTCACAAGACGCTTACAACAGCACGTTTCAAGCGGCCGATACGGGCAAACCTTTTGAATCAAAGAAAGCAGGAAATTGCTCGGCACGTTTAATTATTCGTTGCCGTTAAGATATTGGACATCAATTATCATTTGTTGAAAATGGAATGAAAACCCGTCAGATTGAAGTCTTACAAGTATTAGTTTTGACGCTAGTAACAATGTCCCCACGTCAATCATTTTTCCAAGAACTTGAAAAGGAAGTAATTGATAAGATTAGACACAGGGGCCAAGGAAAAAACATATAAATATCGGCTACAGTCTAACTGGTTTTAATCTAGGCCTGGTGTTCACCCAAAGGCTCTACCGACTTCAAAAATCTAACGCATTCTTCAAAGTTCTTGTCAATACCGTCATTAGAAGCAACTCCATCTTTAATAGTAGCTGAAAAACTTTTCTCATCTGGTTACGCTCAAGTGTTGAAAATGACATTGCTGAGAGGATTGATTTTAGTTTTTATACTTGCTTTGTTGGTTCAAGAAGGAAACATGTGGTGGCGTCGTCGGAGACGGCGTCGATGCCCCGTGAGAAACTGCAGCGTTAGTGGTTGGTCTTCGTGGAGCCGTTGTAGCCAAGACTGCGGCAATGCAGGGACACAGAGAAGAACGAGACGCGTTACTGCCGGTGCAACCTGCGGTGGACGCTGTCCGTATCACCTCCAAGAAACCAGAGCTTGCAATCGCCGTTGTTACAATGGAGGCACTCCGAGAGGTTCGGGATTCTGCGCGTGTCGTCCAGGGTTCACAGGAAGATGCTGTCGATCTGGTAAGAACTAACGATATTTAGCAAAAAATATGTACCGCTATGTTTTCTTCTAAGCAAGTTAAGGTCTAAGATAAGTTTAATACTAAATGCTTACAGTGTTTATTGCTAACTAAAAAAAACTTGATATACACGCCCTATATCATCTGAGATCAAACCCCAAACCACTCAAGTCAAGGCATTCTACCTACATACTTTCACTACCTCCCGACCCAATAAGTCTTTTTATTTCTAATTACGAAGGCCTTCGTCATGTTTAGATGTGTTTTCTAAAGAGTAAAGGTTCTCTTTTGCTTGATAATTCTTTTTCGTTGGCGTCTCAGGAAAACGAATAAAAACATTTAGGTTTTCTTTCCAACACTATCGGAATTCAAATTAAAAGCAAACTAAACTTGATATTTCATTCCTTTTAATTTGATTTAACTGTTACTGACGCACAGAGATTAATTCAACATTAAATATTTCATTGTTTGGTTATAAGGTGTTTTTGTTTAGTAATTTTTTTTCCCTAAGTAGTGAAATTAAAAACTTCTTTTAAACCTACCACCCACATTTTGTTCTGATTTGGTATTTCGGAAAAGCTTAAGTTCGGGTCTCAGTTTTCTCTACTCGGAAAACAACTTTGGTTTCGTTTTCGTCAAAGTAAACCCTTGAAGATTCAGTGAAATTGTGAGATTTGTAAATTAATTAAATTTGAATACAGTTACGTGAACTAGTTTTATGATGACATTAACAACCAAAAACTTCTAATTCCAGAATTCTTCCATAATTTAGTTGTGTTTACTTCCATAATTTGATGAAAATTAAAACAATCTACAGATTGTAAATTTAAGACAATGTTTTGAGAAGTATTAGCTACAAAAACGCTGCAATTAACACGGACTGATTTCCTGCTGAATAGCGCTGCGAAACAACTGCGCCTGCGGTACAAGCGAAAATTAAACATTTCCCAGCAATACTTCCGCCTGTACACATTTTAGAAACTTTTTTTTCACGCTGTTACACTGAAACGATTGTTAGAAAAGATAGAGTATACATCATAGAAAGAGCGACGTACGGGGTCAGTATTTACGTGTCAGTTGTTTGTGTCAAAAACCCGAACGAGCGTTTGACACAAACATTGTCGAGTGAACAAAACTCCGCACAGAGCTCTTTCTCAGTATGATGTGAGCTGCTTATCACATGTACTCAAGATTTTCATTGAAATTGTTTTTAATATGAGCAAACGCAAGTAATTAAACCACCTACAAAATTTTAAGATCGATAGAATTGGAAACACAAGTTTCGGCAACTCAGTTGTTAATGACAAAACCCTGAATTAAAAGTTTATTTTTTTAAAACTTTAGCAAGCCTCGCAAACAGGGAAAAAATACTTTAGTTTTTAATTAGGCATGGTCTCAATCGATGACAATAAATAATTTATATACGAGAAGTTACTTGAATGAAAAAATTAGCTATCTACTCGTCCGGTTCTTTCGCTTCGAAAATTTCAATCTCCGTTGCTCAATAAAACTGAGATTTCAATTTCTCTTTGTCCGTACAAGCTTTTTTTATAAGAACAACTTTATAAGAACAACGAGACTCAAATTTGCCAGAATTTAAGAACAAGCTCAGGCTGAGGCTTGATAACTAGAAAAGATTTTGTGGTAGAAAATTGACTAAAACTTAGCGATTAAGCATAAAGGATAAAAAGATTCACTGTAAAGACTGCTTAATAAACTATGATTGAAGGTAGTCACCTCTAAATTTAGCCGTACAATACATGAGTGGCGCAACGCGTTTCATTTTTCCGTATCTTGCTTTATTATATTTTTTCTTCATTAAACACCGCTCACAGAAATAAGAACAAATTGAGGCTGAAATTGCCAAAGAATTAAGAACAATGAGCCTCAGCAAAATTTATAGGCTCCTGTAAAAAAGAGCGCGTATTTATGACACTCGTAGTCGAGGAAGAACTTACTGTTTTGTATACCACTCCTTACTTGCTCATTTATCTCACCTGACGTCGTTCACAAGGAGCCTCGTTCAATTACCATTACAAGGGTATTGGTGTGGCTAAACCTCTCTACCAAAAACATGCTAATTAGTTCTAGTTTTGTGGCACACAACAGCGCTGGCCCAGGTGCGACCCTCCTCAATATCACGTACTGTCTTTGATCTACAAATTAGACATAGACATAGACATAGTCATAGACATAGACATAGTCATAGTCATAGACATAATCTTTATTTATCCACGGGAAACTCGTCAGGTTATAAGTTATAATATAAAACTTCTATAAAACTAATAATAAATATATTTACAATAATATGATATGATTAAAACAAACTGAAAAAATAAGAAGCCTGCTTTCCACGAGATTCGTGCAATACCTTAAAATTTAAAGATAATTAAAAACCATCACTAGAAGACATTTTTACAGCCGATCAGTATGAAGCGTAGCGCTTCGAAAGTATAATAATAATAATAATAATAATAATAATAATAATAATAATAATAACAATAATAATAATAATAATAATATGGAAGTGTGCAGAGGTTGTGCATGGTACCCGTAATAATTGTCGCATTGGGAACGCTCCCTAAGGGCCTCAGAACATGGTTAAATGTTATAGACATGGGGGAAGAGCTAGATCTTTTACAGAGAACATGCATACTGGGATCGGCACGTATTCTCAGAAGAGTACTAGGGATGCCAGGTTAAGAGAACAATCAGGAATCTTCACATCTAAGGCCACGGGAGGTGGCTTGTTGCAGAAAAGAAACATCTCCAGCTTAAAATGCTGTGTTAAAAGACAATAAAAACAACAATAATATTGATGATAATAATAATAATAATAATAATAATAATAATTTTTGTGTGTTTGTATAGTGTTTAACAGTTTGGGGTGTTTCTTCAGAAGTTTCAGCAAATAAAATAGTTTTATTTTTTATCCTTGTGAGTTGTTTTTATAAAGTATTCTCTGTTTTTGCTCAGCTCTGTATTTTCACGTACCAAAGCTAAATTGGCTAAGTTGGGAATCTCCAGTGAGGCAACAGATGATTTATTTCAGATGCTTTTATCATTTTCAGTGCTCTAATAGCTTTTTGAACAGCAAAAAAGAATGGGTTGTGTTTATTTGATACCTAAATAATAAAACAAGGTCAGAATTGCTTAAAAAATTGAAATTAAATTTCTTCATAATAGCTTTCTTTCTGCATATACTAAAATATTTTGCAGAGTAACAGAAGTCCCTACTTCCTGGCACCATTTGCTGAGCACTCAAGAATGAGAAATACATTGTTAGAATTAAAATCGATAAACAGCACTCCAGTGAATGAGCATGAATGCACAACGTACAGAATAGCTAAACTATAAAAACATTCAAAACATATAGCCAAGATTTCCTTTATTGCACAAAGCACAAGTTTCCACTTTCAAGTTGCACTTTTATGCTGCAGGATTCCTCATGACATCATGATCATCTTGAATTTGAGCTATTAAGAGGTAGTGTATTAAGATACTGAGTAATTTCAGTCTTCAGTGAAAGGTCTCTACTGGTTCACTTGGGACACCTACACACCTTTTTTTATAAGAATCAGTAAATTTTGCCGAGGCTCACTTGCTCTTAGTTTTTTGGCGACTCCAGCCTCAAGTTGGTCTTAAATTGTTTTTATTTCTATGAGCGGATTTTATTGAAGAAAAACAAAATAAAACAAGGTATCGGAAAGTGAAACGCCTTGCGACGGACACATATTATAATACAGTTGAATTTAGAGGTGAACTACCTTCATTTTGTTAAAATTATAAAATATGTTTTACGGTTTTCACGTAATAAAAAGTTATAATGATCATAAAATGACGTTTCGGCTGCACTTGTGGCAGCCTTCATCAGAAGTCCTTACAGTGAATCTTTTTATGTTTTACGCTGTATCGCTAAGGTTTAGTCAATTTTCTACCACAAAAACTTTCCTAGTTATCAAGCCTCAGTCTGAGCTTGTTCTTAAATTGTTCTTAAATTTTGGCAAATTTGAGTCTTGTTGTTCTTGTAAAATTGTTCTTATAAAAAAAGCGTGTAATGTTTAACATGGTATCACCAAATTCCAAACTTGGCTATTTTCAAGAAATTTTTTGCCTGCAGCGTGGTTGGTGCAGTCGTAAAATATCCGCCTTCTAACCACAAAGTCTCAGTTTTGACCCCCTGTCAGCCGAGTGTTGAACATTAATTTGTGTGACCTTCTTTTCCGCCAAAGTTGACTCAGCTTACCATCCTCCTGAGGCTGGTAAAATGAGTACCAGCTTCTGCTGCGGGCTAACCTGCGATGGATTAATGTCCCATCCAGGGGGAGTCAATGACTCTTATCCGCTCAACACTACAGAAACCGTAGATAATCGCGGGCTCCAATGAAAAGTCAGATGGAAAAGGGTTAATGATAGTCTTTTTTTATTGTTTGCTTCAGATTGCTCCCATGGCTGACTTCAATCAGATTCAAGTGATCAGTGTGACAAGAATCCCAACCATAACAACAACACAACACACAGACAAACAGAAAGCCACAGTCAGCTTAAAGGTTTCTGGAGCTGCAGAGGTACTGGTCAATTTACCTTTTCAACCTCAGGCAATTTATGAACTTCTAACTTATACTAAATAGTATACTAACGTAACTTATACAAAATAGTAGAACTAGTAACGAAAAATAGGAATTGATCAAGTTGAAGTTGAAAAGCCAGTTTCTCCCAAACTGCTTATAATTTTATAGAAAGTAAGGAGCTTAGTTGGAAGAATTTACCAACACACCATTTGTCATGTTCGGAGCTTAAAGATCAAGTACTGTAAGAGGCCATTACAGTATTTCAAATTATAATATTTATACATCATGAACGTATAATCCATACACGTAAAAAGTTTGGAGACAATACATGAGCGCTTAAGGGAAAAAAAACTAAAAATCTTTATAGCATATTGTTTTGTTATTTGTGCCATTAAAAAGTTTGTAAAACTCACTCTACAAGTTAGCGGTAGATTGTTAATATATTTGAGCGCTTTTAAAAGGCCGTATAAAGTTAGTTTCAAATTGAAAATGTACCTTTTTTAAAATTGATGTTCGAAAAGTATGTCCGAATAAACACTCAAAAATACAAAATATTGCAATCATTTATTGCTATCTCTTATAATATACAGTCAATCCAGGTAACGTTCAGAGAAAATATATAGATATATCTCACACGTGATCACATATATCGAATAAATTAAATTTATATTTGTGTAGAAAACGTGTGTACTTGTTAACATTTGAATGCCCTGCAGAATAGGGTTTCAAAGTTTTCTTTCTTTGCACGTGTGATCTAATTAAGACATTTCAATCACAATAAAGCCAATTAGGCAGATTTGTATTTCCTCTCGATTACATGTCAGTTTTATAAAAGCATCTTAATTTTAATGTATTCTATATATGTGGTCACGTGTGAGATATATCTATATATCCATATATTTTCTCTGGACAACGTTACCTGGATTGACTGTATCTGAAGAAAATTAAAATAGGCATAATTGTAAATGAACACAAATTTAGTCGCCTTCATGAATATTCGTCCCCAAAGAAAGATAATAATATATAGGCTCACTGAAAACAGCTGACATATATCATTGCCCGATCTGAGTTTTCCATGGAGTTTGAAGAGCTTTTAAAATTTAATTTTTTATACTTCTTCAAAATATTTTTATAACCTTTTCATTGTATATAATTATGTCATTTGTCGTGTTTGCGGATTAAAGGACTAAAATCTTACTTTCAGCCCCTGGTATTCACAACATTTTCTGTAGCTAAAGCGGAAGAGATGGCTGATTTAATTGATGGATATTGCTATTTAATTGGTGGCTCAAAGCATTCACTGGTCTTCAAAAAACTTGGTAAGTTCATTCACTTGGTAAACTTACCCGCATCTACTTCTAAATCATTATCTTATCATATAACCAAATTTGTAGGAAGTATCAGAAGTTAGTATTTAGGCACATTTGAAGTAATATTAAAATTATCGGTTTAGTTGACTCTGACTCAACGTTTCTTTCCAGATTATAAATTTCCTTTTTACCTCGTCGAGACGAGGTATTGAAGTGGGTACTAGACTAGATTAACAGAAAATGTGTAACAATACAAGCCAAAGCTAATTCCTTTTACGAGCCTAAGTGGCCAATTGGAGCCAGTGCTTATCTACGGTTTCTGTAGTGTTACGAGATGAGAGTCATTGACTTACCCTGGACGGGACACTAATCCACCGCAGGTTAGCCCCCAGCAGAAGCTGGTACTCATTTTACTGACCTCGGGAGGATGGCAAGCTGAGTCAACTTTGGCAGAAAAGAAGGTCACACAAATGTTCAACACTCGGCTAAGCTGGGGGTTGAACCTGGGACCTCGTGGTTAGAAGGCAGAGATCTTAACACTGAATTAACCACGCTGCCGTCACTAGACTAGATTAACAGAAAAACGTGTAACAATAGAAGTGCATTTTAGCCAATCAGTAATGTCACAAACAAACCAAAGCTAGATCATTTTGTCAATAACAAATAAAGCTACCATTGGAGTTTTTGTTCATATCTCACAGAAGAAGGAGAGAGTCTCCCAAAACGTTATTTTACTTGTACGTAAATTTAAAGTTTTAGACCTGAAAGGCAAAAACAATTGTGGAAAGTTTTTATATCCAAAACGGCCTGCAAAGACCTGATGGCATAAAGTCTTTACCAATAAAGACACTACTCCACGAAGGTAATCATTGGATCCCTTTGATTTGCTACGAAAGTGTAGATGCATTACTCTGGCAAACTGCTTATACTTTCTTATTTTTCATTTCAAAACCTATTGATTCTAATTACCAAAGTATTTTGAATAGACTGAGGGATTTCAGGCCATAGGATTCAGATTTTATAGGAAACTCTTTTTGGGTTCTGTGTCTTTGATTCAGGGGAACCCGTCATATTGATTTTTTAATGACCATTATTTGAATGTTTCAAAGAAATGGACTCAGACTTTTTCCTCTTCACTGCAGAAGCCATTATACATATAATACCTCTCAACTTAAAATGAAAGTCAGAAATCGGCCCATGTAAGGTAATCTGGAATCCGGCAAAATTTAGCCTGTGGAATCTGGAATCCGGAATCGACAGTGTGGAATCCAGGATCCAAGGCTCTCTTGGATTACCTTACATGGGCCGACAGAAATTATTCGAGTGCAGCAGCATGTGAAATGAGCTGCAGCCATCTTTGCAAGACGCCCCAGGGTGCTTTGCAGACTTCCTCCCCAGAAGTGTATTCTGGGATAGAAACAAGATTGCAGAGAGTAAACAGAAAGATTTATGTGTTTTGAGATGAGCAAAGAAAGCGTTTATATTTATGTTTCTTCCACATGGTCTTTTTTTCGTGGGAAACCGAATTTTGTTTCAGTGTTTTTTCCAGCACGGTAAAGACACGTTACCATACCAATAACCATCGTTACCGTGAAATCCTATGGCTTGGTCATTTCAGTGGTTAAGAGTATGAAAGAAAATGGAATGTTGGTTTGTCTTGGTGGAATAAAAGGAACTTTAAGGTCATTTTTGTGTCTGGTACTCGGTGGACTTGAATGAGATGATACTTATCTACTTTAGGAAAATCAACCTAACAATATTGCAATAATGTCATCTCTTTTATATGTTTGCTGTCTTAATATGATATTAAATTCAGAGTAATAGTGTTAGTTCAGGAAATGTTGAGTTGAATCACCAAATCACGAGTACAGTAATAGTGTATGGTATGGTATGGTATAGTATAGTAAGGTATAGTAAGGTATAGTAAGGTATAGTAAGGTATGGTATGGTATGGTATGGTATGGTATGGTATAGTATAGTAAGGTATGGTATGGTATGGTATGTTATGGTATAGTAAGGTATGGTATGGTATGGTATGGTATGGTATGGTATAGTAAAACTTACAGTATGTATATTATATTGATAAGGGACGGACCATTAGAAAAGTGATGTGGGGTGGGGAAAATACAAGAAAAAATTCATGCAAGGTCAGATGACTGAAAAAAAAATTCATGCAAAGAAGAAGTGAAGAAAAAAAAATTCATACAGAGTGAATTGCACCATTAGGCTTTTTAATTCATTATTTGAAAAAGGCTCATGAGCAAGAGATTGGTGTCAAAATGCTTGAAATGGCCAGTTTAGAAATTCAATATTTTAAAATGTACTGGGGGAGCATTCCCCCAAATCCCCAGGCTAGAAATCTCGCATCTATGGCGATCGTTGTGTCCCTGTTTTTGAAAACTTTAGATCCACCACTGTAAATAGTACAGAAATATGATCTAGACATTGTACACTATAAGTTAAGTTATGGTCTGAGTAAGAACGAGAGTTCCTGCCATTGTTCTGCAGCATTTCGCTTTTCCCACACCAGAATGTTTAGATTTTCATACCGAGAATACATCAACCTGTGTACAACGTGGTTGTAAAGTAAAATGCAATGAAACTATATTTTAAAGTGATGTTTCTTTTGTGCGATAATAAATTATCCCATCGTAAAACTCAAAACAAAAGCCAAGAAAACCTTTTGATTTTCATTTTTCCTCACGTGAAAATTTTCCTATATTTAAAAACATTTTTTTTACTAGAAGGGAATGAGTGAGTAAACTGGAAAGAAAGAAATTAGCTTACTTATGAAGATATGCTCGATTTTCAAAGTTTAGCCAATAAGAATAACGGTTTAACAATATCGTAATTAGCACCTTTCTGCATTCCATTGCCGTTGACCTCTCTAGTTGTTACTCAGATCCATGCATAATATTACATACTACAGACAGTAATTTCATTATCTTTTGCTTAGTTTTGACCATGATACTGTCACTCTTATTGTGATAATATTTTAAAAATACAAATGCCGTTAAACGGAATAAATTTTTTTGATTATAAGTTTACGCAGACGTTTGCGAATTTTGACTAATTTGTCATCGTAAGGTGTATAAGTAGGGTTTTAGTTTCTTATACACCTAAAGATAACGAATTAGTCAAAAATATTTAATCAAAAAAAATTATACCATTTATATTTTAAACTTTTATCGGCAGCTTGGTAGGAAAGAATTCATGCAGAGGGTTTTTTTCCACAAAAAAAATCCTGCACAAGTATTGAGTGAAAAAATAAATTCCCGCACACTCAACTCCCCCCCCCCACCCC
>JAOCPT020540888.1:0-11341 GCA_026546935.2 Palythoa grandiflora | reverse complement strand
ATACAATACAATACAATACAATACAATACAATACAATACAATACAATACAATACAATACAATACAATACAATAAACTACACCGTAGCAAGCCTTCAAGAGCTGTTTTACACCGTAAGTGTTCATGCAGGTGAACTCCAAGTAGCTTAGCAAGATGCACACGCTCCAATGACTCATCAGATATCCTAAGGGGGAGCTGATACTGTTCAAGGGAATGAACCCAAGACATCTGGCGTGTAGATAGCAACATAGCTTTTGTCTTGACTGGGTTTAGAGCCAGGTGAGAATCAGCTGACCAAGAGAACAATACATCAAGGGTAAGATTAAGTTTTCGATTTGTCTGGGGAGGTCTGAAGGGCGGCAGCTGGCATAGATTGTGGTATCATCAGCGTACTGAAATGTTGTAACAGAAGAGAGATAGTCTTGCAAATCAGACACATAGGTCCCAGTTTCGATCCCTGAGGAACACCAAAATGCAATTCACAGGTATTTGAAACTCGGTCATCAATCTAAACGAAATGTAAACGATCAGATAAGTAGCTGGTTAACCAAAACAAAAATGATTTGGAAAAGCCGAGTGAATAAAGTTTAGAGATCAGCGTTTTGTAACGAATAGTATCAAATGCCTTTGAAAATCTGCCATAATCATTAAAGTAACTTCACCCTTCTTCATGGAACGGATCAAGTCATTCTGAATGCCCATTAACACTGCTGAAGTAGAGTGCCCCTTGCGAAACCCAGACAAAGTGTTTTTAAGTGTTGATTCCTGTTCGCAAATGGGGTGTCATCTGCTTAGCAGCCAATCTTTCAAAGATTTTAGATAATGCAGGTAGAACTGAGATAGGCCTGAAATGATCGTCTTTTGTAGGATGGTCTATTTTAGGAATAGAACTTATTCTAGCTTTCTTCCAGGACTTAGGAAAGTAGCTATTTCTAATGCAAAAATTAATTATCTCAGTCAAGGGGCCAGCAATAATTTCTGCTGTCATTTTAACAAAAATTTACTGGAATCTGATCTGGACCAGTTGAAGAGTCATTTCTGAGTGATTTCAGTGCCTGCAGAACTTCACCTTGTGATACAAGCCTGAGTCTGAACAACGGCTGATCTAAATTTGGCAAGTTCTCAATAAGCTGATAAACAGAAGCATGAGGAACAGCATGAGTCCCAAGGGTTCTCTCTGCAGTCGAGGCAAAGAAAGTATTCAGTCTCTCAGGATCATGGCGCAGCGGTTGTGGGCTTGGTTTTAGGATTCGATGAATAATACGCCACACATCCTTAGGTTTGTTGGACGAAAGTGCTTTGGTAGTAAATTCCACACGAGCTTGACGAATTGCTGATTATTATTTGTTCTTGATACCCTCAGCCACAGCACTTTTCGACTAAACCCATCTATACAACCGTGAATCCATACGGTTTTAGCTTAACATAGCCGTCCATGTGCCAGCAGTGGTTTGGTCCCTGATTGACGTATAACCTTCTCCTCAGCCTGTGTCTTCTCCTTGCTTCGCAATCATCTGGATCGATTTCTTGTAAAGAAACTTCAACTGCTTGTCTTGGCACACTGAAATTCTCACGACACGAAGTGTGCCAAATATTCCTGTAGCCGGCCATGCAGCCAGGGCCATCTAGCTCCTGCTGTATTCTCACTCTTATGGTGCCTCTGTCAAACTGTAACGACCTCTGTCGAAGCCCAAGTGCCTTTAGCCTTGTCTTCAAAGTTCTCATTGGCATGTCAAAACTCAACTGTGAAATTTTTGCAACATTTCGAAAATAATATTGTACTCATACCCCCTGTAAAGTAATATTTAATCGCTACTTCCTTAGCGTTAAGTTTTCCCGCTGTTACTATGGTATTTTTCTTCTATTGAAATATTATGGTTACAAGTGCTGCATGTTAAAACATCTGCCAGGACTTGTTCGGTCTGCACCGCGGGAGAGTAGGACCCAGGCTCCGAGATCTTTTTTAATTCGGTGCGAGGTTTTCGAATTTGTTGTGAGCATTTGGAATTCGGTGTGGGCTTTTGGAATTCTGTGTGGGCTTTTGGAATTCTGTGTGGGCCTTTGGAATTGGATGTGGGCTTTTGGAATTCAGTATGAGCTTTTCGAATTCGATGTTTTTTTTAAAATTTGGTGTGAGGTTTTCGAATTCGGTGTGAGTTTTTCGAATTCGGTGTGCACTTGTCGGCCACCGTAATTAATGAAGGTACTCTTGTTTTATTCTATTTTACCTTTTGCAGAACTATTCCTACTGGCCAAAGTTTCTTTGCTCTCATGACTTTGCTGTAATTATGAAAGATTTAACAATGATTGATTGCCTGTCACCGCATCTAAAACAGTAATTATGATTTAATACCTCCCTTGCCTTGAATTTTAAAATGCTAACTCTCCATTAGTAAGCTAATTTGATTCAACCTCCTTTATACTCCCGGAGTGGTACAGTAGTCTGAACAAATTAAAGCTGACTGCAGGAGTTGCCAGTTTTAAGGTGATCAAACATCCGCGTCCTGATTTGTTCTCCCTCGCTAATAGGGTGAATGACTTCTTTCTTGGGAGACTTCCCTTTTAGCAGCCGTCTCAATTCTTTCATGCTGTACCATTAATTTTGTTTTATAATTTTACTTACAGTTACTCTAAACACGCTTGTCTACTAATCTCAACTAGCTACCACTTAGCTGCTCTTTATTCCTTAAAATGTCACTTGTATGAACAAAATTTGCAAATGTATGAGTAACAAGCAAACACACACACACTTTTTCAGTCTTATCCTTCCAATGACTGTCCAAAGTTTCTTTCCTAAAATGCAGTTGGCAATGAAAGCTTTTTTGCCATAATTTATGATTAGTTATAGCTTTATGAAAAACACTTCCTTAACACAAGTGATTGTGGGCTTAATATACAGGAAAACATTGTTTGGCACCATTTTGAGCTTGTATTTGGTGGTACAGGTAATCCTTTTAGTAGTTTTCTTCAAATTTGATACATTTTGGGTATTTGGCTGCATGACTCAGATCACATGTATCATCAAGTAGGATGAAGAGCGTTTGAACTGTACATTTTGGCTCAATGATCTGAGTCAAAATCTCATATTTTCTGCCTTTCCCTCCATGATTGACTGTGCATGCTGTCACGAAGAATTGTTTGGTGGCGGCCATTAAGTATTGGGCAGTCAACTCCCTCGAGGAAGCAAGTCTGGCAGAAGGTTAAAGCAATTCAAACCAATTTTGATTCCAAAGTTTTACCATGTCCCATACTCTATACATATTGATATATGATGATATAATGCGTTTATAATGATATACAATACATGATATTGATTTGGGGGAAGGCAGTCAAGATAGTGATTTATATATACCGTAATGATCTTTACTGGAGAGAGCTGTGATGATTTAAGTAGTTGACTGGGGTGAGTGTTGGTCTGGTTTTTGGTACAATGCATTTTGCAAATGACCCGAATTTATGGTTTTACTTGATTGGGTTGTTGAGTGGTTTAGCATGTTGTATTTTTGAGGTGGCAACTTTGTAGTGATGAGTGATTTTACTGAATATGTTGACCTTAAGTAATATTTCTTCAAGATTGACCTTTTCTTTGACAGCAAACTCTAAAGGTCAGAAATGCATTTTGTTTTGAGTTATTACTTGTCAATATGGCTACTGGTGACCCGATTAGATCGGTTATAATAAATTCATGATATTAAAGACAAGGAGAACTTTGAAAAAAAATTATTACTTATTACCCCATCTAGGTTTCGAAAAACTTAAAACAAAAAAGTGGAGGAAAAAATTTATTTTGTAAAAATAATAGTTTTATTTATAACTAAATACTAAATATCATTACAAGTTATTATTAAAAATTGCAAGAAACTAGAATTTTGTTTAATAAATATGTCCATATTAACTCACAATAAAACAAAGCTATCACGACAGATATAAGAAACTAATATAGAATAATAATCACTAACCTGATCTGGAGGTAATGAACTTGTTCGTGTCAGCACACGAAGTTTTACCCATATGCTTCGTCTGCTCTACAGAAACATCGCACCATTCCGACCACTCTTCCTTATAGGCTAGAAAATAACCCCAGTTTCAACATCGAGGCCAAAAGTCTCTTTAACTTTAACAATAACATCGTCATCTTTGCGTATCTCAATAGCCTTCCGGCTTTCCTAGAGTTAAAATAATACCTGCACCAAAAATGGAATGTAGATTGTATTTTCAGATCTTCCGGGTCAATATAGTCCTGAAGAGGACTGTTGTTGATGCTGGTGCGGAAGTCATTTTCAGAGTCAAGTAAGGAATGGTGTGTCAATAGAATACTTATGAAGGTCAAATATCAAAATGAGGGTCAATATCAAAAATAGAATGGTCGCAAATCTGAGTCTGAGGTCAACCATGATGACTGATTCCTTGTGGACACAAATCTGGGTCATTTTGATGCAAAGGAGGGTCAAGTATCATCATAACAATAGGATAACACTTGAAAACAAAGATTGGAATTTAAAACAGAGAGGATGCACGGAAAAATAAGACATCTGGTGTACAAAATACTTGAAGTCTTACCTTCGTTTATCCTATCATTAATGTGGTGTTATATCGGTGCACTGACTCGATAAAACACGTAAAGCTTCCTCAGATATTTGTACACTTCAAGCACTCAATACAAAAGTATATGTTCTGAGTTGCACGCATGCGCATGCACTTGGGCCACAGGATGCCCAGTATATGTTAACACTACATCTCCCTCACTGAGATGACTAAACGGTAACAATACAACAACACAATGTTAACTAAAAATAATATGTCTTTGCCAATGTCAAATAAATGTCTATAAGTCCAACTTTATTGGTGAGGCCGAGACTCTTCCGCTGCGAGTAACCGTTCCTCTCATTGGAGATGTGTCTCTCTTTTCCTTTGTTTCCGTCTTTGCCTGGGTTTCTGGGACAGGGTCATCAGCTGTAATTGACTTTTGTCCGTGGTCTTGATGGTCAGGACTTTTGACAAGGTGGTGTCTGTTCCGGCGCAGATATCCCTGTGGTGTTTCGATGACATAAGATCGTGGCCTGCTCTTTCTTGTAATTTATCCAGACTGAATCACCAGCTTCAAGCTTGGTTTGGTCTCGAACGCGGTGTCTTAAATTGAACTTTGCTTTCTGCCAATCTTTAAGGTGTTTGTCAGCCGCTCTGAATGCCTTTAGGTTTGGCCAACGTGGCTCTAGATTTTCGGGAATTGTAGGAATTGTTGTACGGAGCGATCTTCCAAATATCAGCACCTCTGGCGAGTGCCCATGTTCTAATGGGGCTGACCTGTATGCAAGTAGTGCCAAGTAAGGATCTTCTGCTTTTTTGATCATCCTCTTGACCGTCTGGACGGCACTTTCGATTTCTCCGTTGCTCTGCGGAAATTTAGGACTGGACGTGTGTTGGAACCCATACGCATCCGCAAACTGAGCAAAGTTTGACGCTGTGTATTGCTGACCATTATCCGACATTACTACTTCTAGAATTCCATGTCTCGCAAATATAGACTTTAGGTGCTTCACGATATCTGCAGACTCTGTGCTGCGACCTAACTTTGCCATTTCAACATACCGTAAAAAGTAGTCGATGACTAACAGATATGAAGTGTCTTTGAGTTCAAATAAATCACTTGCAACTTTCTGCCACGGGCGTTGTGGTAGTTGAAATGGTATAAGCGGTTCTAATGGTGCATAACTGTATTTTGCACATAACTCGCATGAGTTGACTACTCCCTGGATTGCTTTACTCAGACCAGGCCACCAGACCGTCACTTCTTAGCTCTTGTGTGACACTTAACCATTCCTTGGTGCCCGCTGTGTAGTTGCTGTAGAATTTCTTACATCAGCGACGCTGGGACGAGAATTCGTTTCCCTTTCATTAACAGGCGATGCAGTATCATGATTGAAGCTCGCTCGCTCCAGTATGGCTTGATGTCGGACGAGATCTGACTTTCTGGCCAACCGTGGGTGCAGTAATGCTTAATCTGAATGCTCACTGAATCTTCGTTCTGCTTCTGTCTGATCTGCGACAATCGGCTGTCTGAAGGAGGGAGGCCTTCTGTGACGCTATTTACGAAGCAAACCACTTCCTCCTGCAGTTTTAGCTCTTCTGGCTCTAAGGACCTCGTGAGCGGTGCTTGCGATAGTGTGTCTGCTGTGTGTAAATTCTTTCCTGGTGCATGTGAAATTGTGTGGGAAAACTGCATCAAACGCATGCGAAATCGTTGGATTCTCGCAGGAAGTTCATCAAGATTCATTGATCCAAAGAGTGCTATTAGTGGTTTATGGTCTGTTTCGATTTGAAACTTTAGACCGATGAGGAAATCTCTGAACCGTTCACAAGCCCATGTCACGGCCAGGGTTTCTTTTTCTACTTGAGCATATCTTTGTTCAGTTCAATATAAAAACTAACGATAAAAAACGGAGTTTCGTCATCATCACGACGACATCGTCAGGTAAACTAGCGGAAAATATTAGAGCAACTAGAATATATGCAAATATGCAAGCTAAATACAATATATTCTAGTTGCTCTAAAATATCCGCTAGTTTACCTGACGATGTCGTCGTGATGATGACGAAACGTCGATTTTTATCGTTAGTTTTTATGGTGAATTGTATTCCTAAAGCAGCTTTAATAAGGACTAATGCTAATACTACCGTTACTGCTATCACTACTAAAACAACAACAACCCGATATTTGTAGTTTTCATCACTTCGTTTTCTTCTAGATGCAAGTTTAGAGTTCTGGACTCGTTTGGTACAGACGCTGAGTTTAACTGCTTATTTTACAACCAGCCAATACCGGGAGGGAGGGGAGGGTGGGGCGGACAGGAGTTGCTGTTGCCTCAATTCATGACAATGTATCGTAAGTAAAAATAATTTATTTTTTGCAACAGTTATTGTGATGGGCTTCCTGTGGTCAATCTTGCCGAGTAGGCCTGGGCACAATTAAAGTAGCCAATTTTAAATTTGAGTTTTCGGACTGGCTGGCCGGCTATTGAAAATTTTGTGAACAGGCAGTATATTGGTTAGCGGTAGCAAACCTACAGTTATATACCTAGGCGTAGAACTCGACAAACACCGCATGCTTTTGGAAGTAAAGTAATCAGTTTCCTGATTTTTGCGATGAAAGCGCGAGGTAAGTTAAAACAATGTCAGACGCTGAGGTGATTGTCGTCTTAGCGACAAATCTAGAAGGAGTGTGCTTTTATGGTCCCAAATCTGTTATGTGCTAACTCGCTTTAGCTTTATCTCACTGGCTCATAATATAGCACATCGATTTAAGCTCGCAGCCTTTCACTTTCTATTAGAAACTTCTAGTATTAGGAATGAAACCAAAACAGAGGCGGTTCTGTGCTTCCTCGAGATTGTATAGTAACAGTTTGATGACATATGGCTTTACAAACGAAAGTTAACACCAATATCGGTAAGGTTGGTAATATCAGTAATAGCAAATCCAATTTATATAATAACCCAAGTTATTCTCCCATTTTGATTGGTTCTCGCCTATGATCTATTAGAGGACAGGCGCATGATTGACGTCACCATTACAAAAATTTTAATTTTTATTATATAAAAGAAATTTTGTGCGTCTGTTCAGTAATAGATGACAGAGGACGTCAAACTATGGTAAGAAAATCAGTGACACACTCGGCTATCGCCTCGTGAGTCGTTTTTTGTTCTTATAACGGTTTGACGTCATCTATGATCTACTACTGAACAGACGCACAAAAACATAGAATTTATTTGTCAAACAGATATGTTTAGCGGCATTCTCTCTATGTCTTTATACACAGTAAAAAAGAACATAGAAAAAACGAATATTTTATGTTTTTAATAGAGCAGTACGGTCCTCTTGTGAAATAAGATGGTTTGTTTAAACTGAACATTCTTTCTTGTCCCTTTCCGTTTCCCTGGACGACTGTATTGGAAAAACGTCGAGGCTGTACGAGGAATTCTATTAAACCTCTCTAAACTTGATCTCATGATCATACACGTTTTTAATCAATCTGCCTTTTACTCTATGACTCGTCATTATAAACTTCCTGCCAAGGTTTTTATTTCTAAAACTGTTGAATTGAGGACACTTTGTCACTTGGAGATTTTTTTATGTTATTAAGTGACACAAACTTACAATGAAAAAATTTCTAAGTGTCAATATATGTTTAAAAGCATAGAATAAGATAATAAGGCACGCTTAATGCGTTGAACATTTGTGTGACCTTCTTTTCCACCAAAGTTGACTCAGCCTTCCATTCTTCCGGGGGCTAACCTGTGATGGATTAGTGTCCTATCTAAGGGGAGTCAATGACTCCGCTTAACACTACAGAAACTGGAGATAAGCACCGGCTCCAATAGGCCACGTAGGCTTGTAAAAGGATTTAGCTTAATATAAAAGAAAATAAAACATAACACGACAGGACACACAACGGCACAATACAGGGCAAAACAGGACAGAACAGAAGACGACGCGACGCCGAAAAACATGATATGGCATAGAGTAGCGGGAAGTAAGTCCTTCAGCTCTTTGGACCCCTCCCCCCAAAGGGTTTTTAATCTAGAAAAAAGACATCTTTAGCTATGTACAAAAAAACTTTTGATAGCTATAGTCTGATAAATAAGACATCTTTTAATTTTTCTTGGATGGCGTCATCTTGCATAATTTATGCATAATAATATGCAAATTAAGCGTTCTATTTTAAAGTGTTGTTCTTTTATTAAAATGTGTTGAAATAATAAGTTTATTTTGTTTATTAGACTTGATTTGGCATTATAACTTTCCCAAATAGTGTTATTAAAATGATTTTTAAATGCTTTGTTGAAAATTTGAAAGAAATTGAAAAATCAAAAATCCATTGCAAGATGTCGGCCAAAATGGTGACCAAAAGAGCTAGGCTCCTTCTTGTACATTTATTGTTATAATTTTGCTTGTACGTTTAAGGGTTAGTTAAGGTACATGAAACACACATTTAACGTGCAAATTAACTTAGGTAGTTGAAACACCGGCTCATTGATAAACATTTTATGTTCTAACTGAAACTGTTTCTAAATCTATACAGCTCACAGTCCTGACAACTCTTTCCTTGGTTTTGCTGTCCCGAAAACTCTTCAGATGAAAAGGAAAAAACATCGATTACAAAACAAAGCTTTAATTTATGGAAAACTAGCAGTTTACTTCGAGGTAGGTGGTGTCGAATAATTTCATTATCGTCATCATTTTTGTTACAATAACTATTAACCTTTTACTTCTATTTTAAAGTTAATGTTACCCTTAGCCTGTCAATTTCCAGTTCTATTTTCGCTTTTCAGAGCAAGAAAGATTTTCTGGACATCATTCACAAGTATTTTGAAGTTCACGCTACATTATCAAGCCCAGTAAGCAAGCTAAGTTTTTCGAGCAGTTAAAGTACAACGAACAAAACTTGTATGTTTTTGCCCTATACTGTGAATTACCAGTACCCTTCTTCATATCCTATCCCTGTTTAAAAACGTTTCGAGTTCCCTATAACAAGCAGATATCAATAATAACTATCGCATTGTCGATACGCTATCCCAAAAATTATTCTAGCCGTTACTGTTGCCGTTGCAGTTATCGTTAACTTTACCATTATTGTCTTTGTCATGACCATCACCATCGCTATTTTTACCGTTACCGTTATCGTTACCGTTATTGTAATCGCTATCTCCATCCCCATTTCTATCATCCATTTCCATCTCCTTCTCAATCTCCATGCATTTCCATCTCCATCTCCATATTCCATCTCCATCCCATTTGCTATCTCCAACGCATTTCTATCTCCATCTCCATTTCCATATTCCGTATGCATCACCATCTCCACTTCCACCTCCAACTCAATTTTCGTCTCCGTCTCCGTCTCCATCTCTATTTCCATCGCCATCTCCAATTCATTTCCATCTCCATCTCACTATTCCACATACATCTCCATCTTCACCTCCATCTTCAACTGAAATTTTTTTCTCCATCTCCACCTTCATCTCCATCTCTATTCCCATCGCCATCTCCAATGCCTTTCTATCTCCACCCCCATCTCCATAACCATCACCTTCTCCCGTCTCCATCTCCATATTGCATCTCCATATTCAATTTGCATCTCCATCTTCATCTCCATTTTCATCTCCATTTTCATCTCCATCACTTAATCTCCATCTCCATCTGTTTCTCTATCTCCATATTCCATCTTCATCTCCATACATATTCCATCTCTATTTCTATCGCCATTTCCATCTCATTCTCCAAATCCATCTCCATCTCCATTTCCATCTTAATACACTAAAAAAACAGCAGAAAATTTAGACGTTATATTATTTACAGCAAGAAGAACAGCAGAAGTTTGGAGTTCCATCTTATGTTATTAACCACGGACTTCTCAATACTAGTGATTACGTCCAGTTGCTTCAAGAAACCAAGGTAAACCACGTAAACCGCTAGCGTTAAAGAAAAAAGAAGAAAAGCTAAAACTTTTGCTTGTGCATATTCCTAGCAGCTTAAAGTTGAAGAAAACTCTAAATGATGAAAAAGACGATCTCTAGAAATCCTATGTAATTGGGGCAATAGAGATATTTCATCATACTCGTCGTGTGGTCTTTCATGTTCTATAACGCTTCGTGATTTCATCAAACTTACCGTAGTCGCGGTGTCGAATAATTTCATCATTATTTTTAGAATTAATTGGGATAGAAAACTGAAAAGGAAAGTTAGAGAGGAACAAAACAAATATTTTCTCAAAACACAAAGGTCATATTTGAATTCTAGAGCGGTCTCCCCTCTATATCTATTTTTGAAGTTAGTGAAAAGTGAAAACATTGTACGGAGCGATCACTGTAATTATAATCGATCGATTTGTATTTATTCACCCTCTTCTAATGATGACGCCTAGAAAATAACACTTTGAGATTGATATCGTGGTCTAGAAAGCGTTTTGAGCACCAAAACTATGTATCTCACGATCAGTTTATTTTAAAAGTTAAAAACTATAAGATAATATATAAAAACAATATTGAAGTATCGGTTATCAGGCTCTCTGTTAAGTGTAAAATAAGTTACCAGGGAATGTTTTAATAAGAATTTTTATATTATTATTATCATTATTATTATTATTATTATTATTATTATTATTATCATTATCATTATCATTATCGCATTTCAAATGAGCGACAGCGCTAGTAGTGTTTTAATTGCATGACGTTTCGGCCATTTCATACAGCCATTTTCAAATGGGAGAATTACAAGAACAAAGTGAAGATTTAAGTACAAAATTTTTAAATTAGCATAATAATGTTAGTTTTGAGAAGTAAACAGTTTA
>JAOCPT020540821.1:0-11342 GCA_026546935.2 Palythoa grandiflora | reverse complement strand
GAATGATAAAACAATTATTGGACTTGGTAATCGCAAAATATCGTGATTTGTCAGTGTCTCGCAATTTAGTTATTTGCTTATTTAGTTATTTGCTTATTTGCTTAGTTAATCTGCTCGCCATGCACTGACAAATCACGATATTTTGCTCAAACTCGTCCAATAATTGTTTACTCTTATTTCTAAATTGGATACTTTGTATAATTATAAATGTCCCGTGAAAGTCGGAGAAACCGATCTAATTGAACAATTAAAATGTAATAGTTTGGTCAGTACTATAGAGTGTACTGACCTGCTATATAATTAAGCCTGTAAAATGGTTTTCATAATTCTTCGTAGCACGAAAACGTTAATACAAAATTCTAAATGAAATACGAATTAAACAACTGTTGACATTAACCGACACTCTCTTCCACAGATAATTTGTTTGAATAATTTACTACTTGTTTTAATCCATAAAAAGTTCTTTTGTTCGGTATACCCAACAAAAAAGTTTTTTCACACACTTCTATAGACATTTTGTATTTTGTAGCCATTGGCAGCTGGTTTTCTTGAGCAAAAAGAATGGAGGAAGAGAGAAAACAACCAGGTTGCACCACAGGTAGCCCGAGCTCATAACGAGTAATGATTTACTATATTTAGTATAGAAATAGAGAAAATATACAGTGTATGGGGTTTTGAACGTACAATTTTTTTTATCCAAATAAAGATCAAAAACACTCACCATGTATTCTTGTTGTTCTCGTTAACCCTCTGACCAACTTTTAGCGAATTCCGTAGGAGTTTAGGGGCCTTAAGTCCCTTAAGTCCCCCACTGTTAAGAAGAGGAAAGGTAGGAAGCGAACGGCCATAAGCAGCCTTCAAACTCCAAAACTAATCGCCAAATATTTCCCTGAAAATTGCTTCCAGTTCAAATTTGCCTTCGCAGGGCTTCGTAGAGATAATTATGTCAAGCAGTTATTTTAACATGATCGATGTTTCCTTTATTCTAAAGCCACAATTTCCCAATGAGTTCCACACTTCTGGTTCTCAAATCGACGATTTCATCCTTACCGTACTTTCGTGCCACTTTTGAACAGTTAATAAATTATCGAGAGAGCCTGAACCGAGATAATCAACAGCTCCCGAGGTGGGAGTCGGGAAATTTATCATTAGCTTTATTTTGACGCATTATTGTCTGTTCACAGATCGAAATGATGAGGCATCGCAGGAATAAAAACTGGAAATTTGAACATAGCGTGGCTTAATTATCTCTTCGAAGCCTTGCGAAGAAAAATATTAACTGGAAACAATTTTCAGGGAAATATTTGGAGATTAGTTCTGGAGTTCGAAGGCTGCTAATGGCCGTTCGCTTCCTATCTTTCCTCTTCTTAATACTGGCGAACTTAAGGCAACTAAACATCAACGGAATTTGCTGAAACTCGGTCAGGGGGGTTAACGAGTGTTTTTAATCTTTATTTGGATTTAAATAAAAAAATTCGTACGTTCAAAACCCATATAATTTCTCTATTTCTACACTGTTTATAGTAAATCATTACTCATCATGAGCTTGGGCTACCTGTGGTTCAACGGAAAGGCCCAAATACACCACTTGTCAATAATGTACACACAAACTTTTATTGGAATTTGGAGATGGCAATCTGGTTTTGTAACAGGTTCCCATACCCTCGCCCATTGAAACACGAAAAAACATTCAATAAAAAGAGTAGAATATGGTTTCTGAGACGTTTTCAGCTAAAAACTTTGCTTTTCCTAAGCTCGCATGATTGTCAAACTTAGCTTGGACAGATTGGGGTAAAACGTTCACATGGAGTGAGACAGCCTTACCCTACGGCTATCCAGGTACCTTCAGACCAAGTTATCTCTAACCCTGAGACAGCTTGGGGTAAAAAGTTCACATTGAGTGAGACAACCTTTTCCCTATGCCTATTCCTACCTTCCAGACCAAGATATCTCTACTCCTGAGACTGCTTGGGGTAAAATGTTCACATGGAGTGAGACAACCTTTGCCCTATGCCTATTCCTACCTTCCAGACCAAGATATCTCTACCCCTGAGACAGCTTGGGGTAAAACGTTCACATGGAGTGAGACAACCTTATTGTTAGGGCTATTCCTACATTCCAGACCAAGTTATCTCTACCCATGGGACAGCTTGGGGTAAAACGTTCACATAGGTTGAGACAACCTTTCCCCTACTGCTATCCCTACCTTCCAGACCAAGTTATCTCTACCCCTGAGACAGCTTGGGGTAAAACGTTCACATGGAGTGAGACAACCTTACCCTATGGTTATTCCTCCCTTCCAGAACGAGTTATCTCTACCCCTAAGACAGCTTGTGGTAAAACGCTCTTATGGAGTGAGACAACCTTACCCCTATGGTTATCCCTACATTCCAGACCAAGTTATTTCTACCCCTGAGACAGCTTGGGGTAAAACGTTCACAGGGAGTGAGACAACTTAACCCCTAGGGCTATTCCTACATTCCAGACCAAATTATCTCTGCCCCTGAGACAGCTTGGTTTAAAACTTTCACATGGAGTGAGACAACCTTACCCTATGGTTATTCCTACCTTCCAGAACGAGTTATCTCTACCCCTAAGACAGCTTGTGGTAAAACGCTCTTATGGAGTGAGACAACCTTACCCGTATGGTTATCCCTACATTCCAGACCAAGATAACTCTACTCCTGAGACAGCTTGGGGTAAAAAGTTCACATGGAGTGAGACAACCTTTTCCCTATGCCTATTCCTATCTTCCAGACCAAGTTATCTCTACTCCTGAGATTGCTTGGGGTAAAATGTTCACATGGAGTGAGACAACCTTTGCCCTATGCCTATTCCTACCTTCCAGACCGAGTTATCTCTAACCCTGAGACAGCTTGGGGTAAAAAGTTCACATGGAGTGAGACAACCTTACCCCTAGGGCTATCCCTACCTTCCAGACCGAGTTATCTCTACTCCTGAGATTGCCTGGGGTAAAATGTTCACATGGAGTGAGACAACCTTACCCCTAGGGCTATCCCTACCTTCCAGTCTGAGTTATCTCTACCCCCTGAGACAGCTTGGGGTAAAAAGTTCACATGGAGTGAGACAACCTTACCCTATGGTTATCCCTACATTCCAGACCAAGTTATCTCTATCCCTGAGACAGCTTGGGGTAAAACGCGTTTTTTCGCTGCATGTGAACGCATGGTTCGTACTCTTAAAGTTTTGAAATTCCATGACTCTCCACGATCTTTCACAATATTTCATGACCACGTGCTGCTCATTCCTTCCCAAGAAATCACAAGAACCCTCACTTACTCATTCTCTGGCACGTTAGCGAAGACGAACGAAGAGAACAGTTGTTACTTTGAAATATTTGTGCAAATGAACGAAGTTCTTTTTTCTTGATGTTATTTTCAACAATCCTAGATTTAAATTGTACCAATTTTCAATGACTTTCCATGGCCCTAATCAAAGTTCCATGACTTTGCTGGCCTGGAAAATGAAATTCTAAAATTTCATGACGCATTCCATGACCCGTGCGAACCCTGAAACGATTTTTAGGGATAAATAGCAAAAAATAGGGCTATTTTAGAACTTTTATGAGAGAAATGCTTACATTTCTCTCACTGATATTCAAACAGAAACGTATCCCAAATCCAGCAGTTTATCAATGAAAATGACAATGATTGAGACTAGAAAACGATTGTACATTTTTCGTCGTGAAATGACTGATATGGATTGAATATTTGAGATCTGAAGCCCCTGATTGGCACTGACGTCACAAATTGTAGGATCATCTTACGAATTAGTCCATAGATAAACTCCTGATACGGATTGCATTTCAATGACACCAGCCGCACTAAAATGCGATCAGAAAAAGGAAAAAGTAGGGATTTTTTTAAAAAAAATGTCAAAAAACTGCCATAAAAGTAGGGCTTTTTAGGGAATGCAAAAATAATTGGGGAATTTTAGGGCCGCCAGAATGCCACAGCAAAAGAAAGCCAAGTTACCAGCTACCAAGATGGAATTAAATAAGGAGAGTCTGAATGAGGAAAACTTTACCGCCAATCTTTCAAAAACTTATCCGTCAAAACGCCCTCATTAAAGGCCCTGTTACACTGTGCAAATATCTCAGCAACTTGTCTCGGTTTTCTCGCATTTTTTTTGGTTCGCACAACGTTGCATGAAGTAGAACTCGGGTCTACTTTTCGCAGTGCATTGCAACAACGTGCAACGCCATTGCACAGGGTATCACCCTCTAGAAACTTCCTTCGGGATTTTTGAGGAACTTTATTCAACAGCGCATGCGTGGAGCATATTTACATCAACCACCATCTTGAATCTCGCGCCAAATAATTCTCCCCAGCTTCCCCGGCCAAAATATAATGCAAGTTGCTGAGAAAATTGTGAAGTGTAACAGGGACTTTATTTTTTTAGCAACTTGTTCTGCAATGGCATTGCGCGACAAGTTGCTGGGAAAATTGCATAGTGTAACAGCGCCTTAACTTCAGCTGGGAGTTGATCGTGCGAAATTAAGATGCAGTCGGAGTCACATCATATCGGACACACAGTGGCCAAATAGTTTGTGGCATTAATGTGTGATTTTGATCAGTTCCCTGCCAAGGAGGAATCGAAAACTTTTAAGCAATGTCAATCCATATAACATGTTAACTAACAAAGTCTCGGAAATATATTTTATGTTTTGTCCTGAACACTGCAGAAACCAGGGACAGACGCCTTCTCCACTATGATCATATTAAAGGATTTAGTAAAATTATTCGCTGCAACGAATACGGAGATAATGAGGTAATAGTTAAGCTTTTTAGCTACTCCTTGTAAAAACAAATCTTAGTGAAAACACACTTTGTTTTGTATAATTTATTTCTTTAACAATCCTTCGCATTAATTCATTTCAACAATTTTATTTTATTTTATCCACAAGGGCTTTTGTTTTTAAGCAATATCAATCCAATAACATGTTAACTTACAAAGTATTGTACATAAATTTTATGTTTTGTCCTGTAAATTAACATTAAGTTTAGCATTTATATCATCAATAAGAAAGACAAAATCTGTGGTATATATATTACTATGAGAAGTATCGGTAAACCAGAAACATGAATTAAAAGAAAATATTTTTGGTCATATACAAAATGTTCTATCACCAAATGAAAAACTGCTTCTAAAAATTGAAAAATAAGTTTGTCTTTTATTGTATTGCTATTGAAATGCACTAAGTAAGTAAATTGCTTTGTCACACTTCGCAAATACAGCAAAGCACCTTTTCCCTATTAGAGACCTTAAAGCAATGAAGACGGCGACGCCGATGACGACGTGAAAGAACAATAGTAAATACAATAACTATACGTTGGAATGCATCGAGCTGAGCACCTGCATGTAGTTGTTGCTAGAAACAGAAAATGAATTTACCTTTTTTGGAGTCCTGGGGGCAAGTATACGTGGTAAGGAAAGGGTTCAACCTACTTTTTTACCTTCATAGAGCAAGTTTAAGTGTTTTTTTTTTTCACAAAGCTAAATGCAGAGAAAACTAAAGATAGAAATTCCATGTTCTATTATCTGGGCCCCCATTTTTTATGAAATAAGGGTTTTTCGGCAGTTTCACTGTTGAATCTGACGTTTACAGCATTTATAACTGCATGCCCACGAGAAACACAATAAAATTGAAATGTTTATTCATCGATCAAATTGCTGTTAAGACTATGTACGAGGTTCTTTTCATTTACAGCAACCTATTAAGTTTGATATTATTTTTTAAGTTTTTTTAAAAATGAAGGATTTGAAAGTTAACAATTTTTACTTTAAATTATACATACATTTTGTACTAAGTGCCCTTAGATTATGTTTCAGAACATAAAACGCGGTAGCTAGGAAAATCTCCAAATTTATAGCAATAATTTCAAAATCACGTTACTACCTATCCCAGAAATTACCCTTTATGTTATATTATTCATTAATCTTTCCTCGTCTTTATTATGGCAACATTATTTTGGTATCAGCTTATCATAGTAATTTACACTAATTGATGAAAAATTCAAAAAACATTGTAAACTTTTACTCATATATGGTATATATACCTTTCAGTAAATGAAAAATCGTTTCCTTAGAATAAATCAATGACTATGAAATCAACACACTAAATACTCAACTTTGGAAATACGTCGATGGTACGACATTTGAGTTCGTCATTAAAGGCGATGAAAGCAGCTCTCAAAGCATTGTCAATCTTGGTGTTCAGCGGTCTTTTGAGAATACAGCTGAATAACCTATATTCATGATGACGTCACTAACGCATTAAATTACGGCATGGTGACGATATATTATGTGCGACTGAGGAGGTTTTGACAGTTCAACAATTCGTTATCTGTTCTATAATGTTTGTAAGGTTACCGTACACCTTCTGGGCTGTTTTGCGTCAAAACGATACAGTTTGTTCACTGGAATGTTCGTTACGCTGCAAGCAAGCCCACCAAGCCTCGTTTTGACGGACGAAACCGATATTATGACATCAGCATAAATAAGATCTATTGAATAGCGACAAATGTAAAAACTGCGTATCTCGTTTGCCTGGAATGAACTAGAATGCAAAACAGTCTCTTCCTTTGCCGGGAGGTCGAAAATCCAAAAGCGTTCGTCAAACGGGAGACTGGGAAGAGGAAATGGATGCGCGGACGGGAGCAAAAAGAAATGGGGACGAGGGACGGAAGGAATTGCGTCCATTTCCTCTTCCCAGTCTCCCATCTGACAAGCGCTCTTGGATTCTTGATCTCCCTGTGAAGGAAGTGACTGTTTTGCAGTCTAGGAATGAACTGGAGTTTGACCCTGTTTTCGTTAATCCGAAGGAGTTAGAAACCATCCAAAGTGCAAACCTGCTCGGAGTAATGAAATCCAAAAATCTTAAAGGAAAGCTCATGAATCTTAAATAGACAAAATCAAAAAGACTGCTTTTCTTTACTTGTTGACAAAGCCTATTATTTCTTTAAATGTTTTGCAAATGCCCTCCATCCCCCGCCTTTCCTCCTAAAAACACTCGGTCCATTGGAACACAGTTATTGTGACATATCGAAAAGACTGCCGAGCGCTTTTCTTTACATCTTTCTTTATACACAATAACAGCCTCTATTCCTTAAGATCATTAGATGTGTTTCAAATGCCCCACCCCTCCCTGCTATCCCTCCCTCTCCTTGAAATCGCTTGTTCCCTTTGGAACTTAATTGTTGTTCTGTAAGACTACAGTTACTCTATTACTTGTGGCTTATTGGCACCCTGTCGAGCTAGAGCGTCCGCTTCCTCATTGCCATGGATACCACTATGACCAGGCACATGGATCTAAGGATAGAAAATAATTTCAACCTTACTGTTGCTCATTTATTGTTTGATGATCTTATTTTAAAATTTTTGCGTAACAAAAAAATAAAAACTAGAAGTTTCTAATAGAAAGCGAAGTGCTGTGAGCAGAGCTCAATGTACTAAATTATATTAGCCAGTGATGTGAAACTAAAAGGCATCTGAAAGCAACCCAGACAAGACAACTAAAAGTCAGGCTTTGGCTACAATGTTTTGTAAACATTAATTGAAATGAGTAAAAAACAGAACACAAAAAGGTGAAATTTTTTAGGTTTTTATTTGACCATTATAATGAAATGTTTTAAGGGTGTTCTTCTAATATTTAATATGTAGCTGCTTCAAGCATAAATAAAAAATTTAAAATTATCATTTATGTTGATAACCATTCTAGATAGAGGTGAAAGAGGAAAACAAACTTCCATTTAATAATGATAATAATAAAATTGAAAACGAACTTCTATTTAATAATGATAATAATAACATACCCATTTCACATGCAGTTCCTGACAGATTTCATCTAATCTTTCAAAATCCTCTCTATTTTTGACATCCCCTCCGGTTGCAGTCTTCCATCCATTTCTCTTCCATCCCTGGATCCAGCTGTTTACTCCTAAAACCCAAAAAATGTGTAAACTGTTAAAAGATCGATCAATACGTGTGGTATTAAAGTTGATTATGTTGTCTCAATTTTACATTAAGAGCAAATAAAGGAGACAGAAACATCTTTTATTACAAAATAAGAGACAAGAAAACACGATTGATACATTAAATAATTTGGCAATCCTCAATTTTCTGTTTACCTTTAATTTGTCCACAAACGACCAAATAAAAAATATGTGATGTATATTAAATTACATTAATTTTGTACTGGATTTCAATACCTGTCTCCTTTTTGCCTCATTTTCCAGTAAATCGATGTAATAAACTTAAAGTATACAAAGTAAAACAGGTACTTATTAGTAACACATTTATGGTAGAAATCTATGTAATAAAGCAGTGAATAAAACCATTTACTCAGTGAAAAACACACAGTCAAATGAAGTGACATGATATCATTTTTATAGTAAAATGGTCCAATGAAAAAAACCCTGGTATAATTTGTTTTAACCAATCAGGTTCCTTCTATTAGTTTTCCTGCCTTTTTCAAGAAAATGATACATGGCTTTAAACTGACAGCTCATTCAATTTTGGGAAACGATTTTAAAATCGATTCCTCAGGGAGTTTAATTTGCAACTTGGCTATAAAGTAAGAAAGACAGTGCTTCTCCAGTTGTCAGAGTGCTCAGAAAAAATTCAACAAAAAATATTCCCAAATTTTTTAAAGACTTTTTTGTATTATAAAAATGAAGAACATTTAGAAGAACGCTGTCACCAACTGAGTGAAGAGATGAACTACGTATATTCTGCTGATATTTTCAACAAATCATTTAGTGTCACTGTAATGTTTCATACCCTAAATTACAGACTTGCTCATGCATGATATGATACAAAAAATTTGTGAGCAAAAACAATATCAAGCTCTTAGACATATAATGCACATTTGAGCATTATAATTATGTATTTTAAAAGTATAACATAACTATAAACTGTCCACCATATTGGCTTCCTAAAATGCACATGCCCCAGCAGGCCTTGCAGCCTTGCTAGTTCCCAGTCCATGATACTAAATGTGTTTTGTGCAATATAAGTATAAGTATTATTTATCTTACCATTAATTGTGTACATACTGTCTGTTCTGATCTCAACACTCTTCAAACCAGACTTCTTGGCAGACTCAAGGGCTCTGATGGCAGCCTTTTGATTGGGGGAGAAAATAACAGTTAACCAATTATTCAATTAAAAAACAATCAGTCAATTATTATTGGTCAATCAGTCAACCAATCAATTTGTCAATTAATTGCTAAACTAATTGCTCAATAACTCAGTAAAGTCGGATACAGTTGAGCAAGTTTTCGTTGACAAGTTTTTCACATGGCAATTTTTATTTGCTTGTGTGAACTATGGAAAAAGCTGTCAAGTTTTTGAACAAGCTAAGTAAACTTGTCAAAGAAAAACTTGTTCACCTGTAACCAACTAATTATTCAAACATTTAATAAAACAGCCCCATTCATCAATCAATCAATCATTCATTAAATTAATCACTTCATCAGTCCGAGTCAGTCAGTCAGTCAGTCAGTCAAAGAATAAATGAATCATGTAGAGTAGAGTAATTAAGTAAACCTTCATTTAATAATGGGTAAAATATCATCAGTTATATGTCAACTGTATCATTTATCATGTCAATTAAACAAGTGAATCAGCAGTTGTCTCGTTTCATTATAAAAATTTTAAAAATATAAAGAAAATAACAATGGCATAAATGGCTTTTAGTAATGTAATCAGATCTTGATACCAACAGATAAGACCAATCTAATGTAATCATTGTAAACTTACTGAAAGTACAGAATGATGTTTTTTAATATGTTAATTAGCTAGCACTGGTCTTTGCAAAAGCATTTGTTTATATTTTTAAATATAACTACAGTAAGTGCTATATACTACTTTTTTATACTTATATTAATTTTCATATGTTTATTGCTCCTATTTACTTCATCATACTTTTTTAAACAAGATAAATCAGTAAAGCTATTATCATTAATATTATTATTATTATTATTATTATTATTATTGGGAAGTGAAAAATAGCTTTAATAAAAAGTTTGCAACAACAGTATATATTTTATTAAGATGTTTCAGGTGATTTTTTCTTGCAGCTGCCATTCCTCCAAGCCATTCCAGGCAAGGAGAAAGAAATATTGGAAGTCGAAATACTAGCAATCCTAGTTGCACTGTCTCATCAAGCACGATAATTGAAGGACTACCTGATGCTGTGAGTTCAATCAAACCTCAGCCCCCTCCAAGCGCAGTGTATCTTTGGGGAGGAGATGTTGCCACACCCAAAACGTTGCAGCTGCCTCAGCATGATTCAGACATTGTACAAGTGTCAACTGGAAGAACTATGATAGCAGGTATCACTACTAGTGGAAGATTAATAAGCTGGGAGCCAGCAAAAGATGGGAGTGCAGATTGTGTTGGTGGAAGGGTATCTCCAGCAAGTGTTTTGGTACCAAGATTTCTTGAGGGGCAATCAGGTGTTACAATAAGCCAGGTTTCTTGTGGTGACGTATTTACTGCATGCCTAACAGGTAAATTTCTGTTTGGTTACAATATACATGATTTTGTCCCATGCCTTGAAAAATACATCCAATTAGAGGCCAGTATTGCCATTGCATATTCTGCGATATGCAACAGGTAGTGTTCACTCGACCTTCCGTCATTACTTGCACGACATAACTATATTCTATAACATGGACTCAATTAGTAATTTATCAATTATAATTATCAATTCTCACGAAAGTTTCAGAATAATCCCGATCATTTCCATCCATCAGGGCTCGAACTTGCCACCTATAGGTGACCAATGCTACCAAAAAATAAGCGCTGGCTACAAGATTTTTACAACTGGTGGCCAGCTGGCTACTGAAAGATTGTGTGGAACCTTGCAACTGATTAACTAAAAGTTGTTGTTTCAAATAAAATGATAAACGATGTGATGAACAAATGATGCTTATCTGCTTTCTTGGACAAGTAAATCTGGAAACAAATGGAACAAGAGGTCACACAGTGACCTTACTCGTGCCGGTGTAACAGCGGATTTGGTGCCCCACGGATTTGGTCCCCCTAGGACCAAATTCGCTAGTGGATCTGATCCCCCTTAATGAGATTCTCGCGGATTTGGTCCCCGTACAAAAACACTTAATAATTAGAGCTTTTTCGTAAAAAAGAACCCCTTGTTTTATCAGAGTAGGTATTTTGGGATGGAAAACTGATAATAAGCGGCCCCGTAAAAGACTCTGTTTTGATTCAAAAGAAAGCGAAAGTAAAAAAAAAACGTGGTGATATGGAATACGACAACATTTGCGAAGTTTTGTATTAGCGCAATGAATTTTAAA
>JAOCPT020540778.1:0-11343 GCA_026546935.2 Palythoa grandiflora | reverse complement strand
AGACTGGCACCTTACCAACTAGGCTAATCAGGCAGTAGGACGCCAAAACACCTTACTTTAGGTTTATATAGGAACTGATTTTTACAGCCCAGTTATTTTAACGTATTAATTTTTTTATTTATAAAGCAAATAAACCCTTAACTTCTTTAGTCTTTTATTATTGTATGTTGTAGTTGCTTTGTTTCAGGACAATTTACCATATAATTTTTGTTTATCAGGCATATGTTCTGTGGAACCAACAAACTTCCTGTTTTACTAAAAGTGATGGGAGGACGGGAAATCTTGGTAAGTGGCCTACAGTAGGTGTAACATTTGCGATTGTAAACTCAACTCTTTCCAGGTTGTTAAAAATCTAAAGTGGATGACTTTTGTGTTATACAATGTGAGAAGTACCAGACGCAACGCCAATCTTAAAAATCTTTTGTAAAAGGTTGTACTGTGTTAAGCTCTTTTCTTTTCAACCCTTTCTGCCCCGGCAGTTTATCAATATCTCACTTCTCCTTACGTAACTTAAGCAAATGATATAACTGGTAATAAGAAATAAGAAATTGATCAAGTGGAATAAGCTCGAAAGTTTAAAAGACAAGTTTTCCCAACTGCTTACATAGAAAGTATGGAGCTCAGTTGGGAGATGTTACCAACACGTCATTTATCGTGTTTGGGGCTTAAAGGGTTAATAAGACAATACAGCTGTTAGAAGGCAATAGATGATGAGAGGAAAACTATTTACAGGGTTTTGTAAACATAAAAAGGATTTTTAGAAGCAAAATTAATATAATGTGATCATCTAATTACTTTTTCCTTGTTAGGACAGATTTACACTTATTTTGAATTATTTTAAAATACAGTGAATTAAAGTGGTGGTTTTTCTTTATTCCCTGACAATCTATAATATACAGTATTTGAGTACTAAATCGGTTCAATTTTCCATTGCTACAGCTGAACTTTATCGGTGTAACTGTTGTTCCAGAGAGTTACTACGTACATTTTTCAAGCACCAAACACATGTTTGAACCTGTTCCAATCGGAGGCACTTCCCCACCCCTACAACTTTACGAGTTGTATAATGGAGGTGCCAAAACTGTTACTTATGAGCTGTCTTTGGAGCCTTTGGCACAAATAGAAGTAGTAAGTGAAACTATACTAGTTATTGAGCTTTGCAAAGTGTAAGGTTCTTTTTAATTATTACCTGCATAACAAAGAAGAGTAGAAATTTCATAACATGCGACATTTCTTTTAGCAAAACTATGGCTGCAGGATATTTGAGTGTCTAAATCCAAGTGGCGAAATTCCTCCTGGCTGTACGGCTTTGATTCACTGGGTTTTCGCACCTCTTGAGGCCAAGACTTACATGGTAAGAACGACAATTGTTGCTTTTTCCGCATCATTTCAGTGCTGACCGAAAACGTTTTAAAAATACCTTGTAAACCCGTCTGAGGTGATGTTGCCTTCTCAACCACCTTTTTGATTATGTTAACGACCAGCGCTGGATTGTTCAGAAGCTGGTTAATTTTAAGCCTAAGATCAGCCAAAATTTAAAGAGAGGTTTCTTCATCAAGGATAGATTTATACCGTGCTATTCAGATTTCCATGAAAACAAACTTGTGAATCCCTATACTGCAGCCGAAGTTGGTCTATGAAAGGGTGAAAACAAGAACACGTGTTAACAATTCAATACCTAAGTTAATGCTAATCAGCTTTTGAACAACTGAAACCAGTTTTTAATTGGTTTATAAAGGTCGACGTACCCATCACAATTGTGGGAGGCGAGAGTGTGCTGGTGACGTTTACGGGCGTAGGTTATGACCAGCGAATTATGGGAGACACCATGATGTTTGCAGAACAGAAGGGTGCTTCAATTCCTGACAGGCAGCTTGCACGGGTCACAGAACAGGTAACAGGAATTTTTAACAGGAATTACCGTGTTCTTAATAAACCAAAACCATCCCCGTTGTCGCCTTCTCCAAAGCAGCCGTCTTTGTCTTACTAAACTATTTTAATGAACCATTAGGTGTTGTGGCCATCCCTCCCCTCCTAAACGCGTAAGTCTCTAAGATTCTTATGTATCATAATTTGTTCTCTTCTTTCCTCCGGTGCCGTGACATAGGAAGTATTAAAATACTTTAGTTTGGTTTCCTTGATAAATGGATGGGTCACTTTCATTCTTTCCATGTTTTTAATAACCCAACACTCCATACTTTCAGTAACCCAGCACTGGTTCCCAATTTTTCCAAGTTTAAACCAGAAACATATTTGGGATCATTAGATTTCATTAGTTTTGTTGCTTAAGTTCGATTAGTTTTCACTGTTAGCGGCAGCTCTTGCTAAATGTTTGCGTAACCTCCATACTTTATTCTAGCTCTTAGTTTAAAGGGATGATAATTAATGCTTAAGAATGAGGAATAAAGACAATTAAACATCTTTTCACACAGCTGGCCTATCTATCAGAGGAGAGAGTATCACTAGCAAATGTGCCACTGTACAGTTTAAAGAGGAAAACCCTTTTTCTAACTAATCAATCCGCAAGACATACCGTTTCCTTCAGGTGGCTTCTTGAAGGCAGCCCAGCAGAAAATGTGAGTTGATCAATGTTTTCTTTGATTGTTGATGTGAGTTGTTTCCAATACATATTGGCCAAACATAAAAGCTTGTAAAATCTTGAAGAATTTTATTGTAACTTGGTTAAAAGCATGCCTTTTATATTACTTTTGTAAACAGTTTTGTCGATCATTTTGGACGCATTAGAAAAGCAGAATAAACATCAAATGGCGTTTTAGTTCGTAGCTTTCTACGAAAATGGCTCCCCCCCCCGTCTTTAAGGCTGGGTTGTTCAAAAGTTAGTTCACTTTAACCCTGGGTTAAGCCAAAAATTTGCACTAGTAAAATGACCAGTGTATTGACAGAATGACTCGGCTTCGCCCTCGTCATTCTATCAGCCGATAGAAAATACAAGGTCATATTCTAATTGTTAAATAGATATAGCGAGTATGGTAGCCAATCAGATTACAGCTTGCATTTGCGATAGATGGTGACTAGGATTTCTACAAAATTACAATATTAACTGTGTGTTTTTACTGAACCTATAATTTATCATTTGAAATTATGTTTGTTTGTTCATAATAAGAAATTGTACATTGTAAAAGGGTATTAAAAATATCAAATTACATGAATAGGTGTTGTCGATTGAGCCAGAACACGGTTATCTGACCCCAAAACAAAGCATTCTTTTGAAGGTAAGTTACTTTTCATGCATTCCTTTTTTTTTCAAAACTGAAACACAGAAGTTTGTGATAGCTAATATTTATCATGCAGTCTTATTAAACAATAGTTAAACTGTTTTGACTTAGCAGGGAAGTTTGTTTTATCCACAGATCTCTTTCTTTTCCTGTGGAGCTCCAGCTCTACATGATCTGGACGTCATTTGTGAAGTAAGTTAGATTTCTTTAATATAAATATCAACAGACCTTTCCTCACTTTCTCGACTTTAACATCAACGGTTTAAAAATAATTGTTTTTAATCTACATGGGTTAGATTTCTTTGTCTTAAATACAAAAGTTTCCATGTTCCCATCTAAAGCGGCAAGCGGAGATAGGATAGTGAAATAGGAATCTTGTGTGAAGATAATTTGTTTTCGATGTTTACTTCCTTTTGCTATTTAGAAAATAACGGGAACCATGGATCTCTCTGAGTTTAACCGGTATTTGACGTGATGCTTTTAGTGCTACTGCTACAACTGTATTATATTTCTGCTTAGATATTGCTCCCATGTTTTGTTATCATTGTGTAAACCCAGGGTGCCCGCGGAACATCATTGTTATGTACGAATTTCTAAGGACGTAAAAGGTCTTAAGATGGCAAAATCAGTCCTTATCCTAAGTCTTCAAATGTCTTAAATTTCTTTTGAATAAAACTTGTTTTTATCTGGTTATAAATTGAAACTTCTTTTAAACACTTTTTTGCACTGAATGCTTTGTAGTTTAGTCACGAATCGCACCGATTGGAAGAGTACAGGTCTTGATTTTTCAAGTTTGGGCCTTAAAAAGTCTTAAATTTTTTTAGTATGAATAAGCAGGATCCCTGAAACCAAATTCTTCATGCCAAAGTTTTTAAATCTGGACAGATTACAGATGAAACGGAGATGAGCAAGTTTAACCAAAAGTTTATTGAATGGTCCAACAAACAAGAAGAGAAACACTACACTTTCACCATCACAGAAGCTGATCTGCAAGCAGACCGCAGACCTCATTCGGGTGGAAATAACTCTGCAAAACCTTCTAGCGGCGGCAAATCCAAATATTCCAGATCAGAAGGAGATCTTCGCAAGTACCAGGCCCTTCCTCCGATCGGTGCAAACGAAAGGAATGCCATAAAGAGGAAGAGCAAGAGTCGTGCAGCAGATGAGGATGATTCCTTTTCACAGCAGCCAGTCCCGCCAGAAACGTTCTTGCTTCACCTTGGAGTCGTGGCTAGAACGCACTCTATTACCGAGTTTCAGACCAGTTTTCCACAAGATGTTTTGGAAACTTTTGTGATTGATAGGTAGGTGAAGTTAGAAATAAATATAGCATCTTTTTCCAACACACTCGTCCGAAAAAATTGGTTTAAATGCCCTAACTGAAACTCGAACCCACGTCTCCTGGTTACTAGTCAGGCGTGATAACCACTAAACCACCGCAACTCACCATGCACGCCACGTAACAATTTACGGAGTATAGAATCAGTGAACATTTACAATTACTAATCCCTGGGAACCAATATTTTTTTCACTCGAGTGTTTTTACTGCGTTAGAGCATACAAATTTCGGCGAGGGAACCACAACAAAGTTACAAATGAATATAGCATCTTTATTTATTTTTTTGCACTCGGTGCTTGACAACCGTGGCGCGTGTTAGTCAGCTTGACTCAAAGACATCTTTGAATGAATTCCATACCTCCCCTGAGTCCCCAGGAGATTTGTCCTGTTCCAGTATGTCCCACGGGACATGTCGGTGATGTGGATCATTAATAATAAATTGTTCAGTTTGTCTTTCAGTTTCCTGTGGTATGCACAGGAAACTGACTAGCTAATTGTTTACAGAAGATTTGGCACAGACAGAAGTGAAAAAGAATCGATGTTACTAAAAACACACTAAGCTATAAGATGAATCTGTCGCTGCATTTGGAGTTATACAGATTGTTTATTGAACACAGTTTACCGTAGTACGATATCACACCCGGGTAAAAATGATTTCACAAATCCTCTGCGGAGAGTTGCGCCACTGATGTTTAGGTCATTTTTTTGTCATATATTATTTTTTAGTAATTTGTTGCAGAAAGGAATGTATTGAGATTTAAATTCAAACAATAACAACAACAATATTTATTTCAAAAGCAATTATTTTACAATGGACCAAAAGACCTCGCTAACTTTGAGGTAGAAAGAAAGATCCCGTCTAACCTAGTTAAGATGAGTCATTGTTCTTGGTAATATTAGTCATTACTTTGTTTGAATATTTTATATTTAAGGTAAAAGTGCAATAAAAGTTTTGTTGTTATTGATGCAGGTTTGTTTAAAGAACCCTCGGCTGTACAAAATAGGACTTTGCTTTAGCCTATGTCAATATCCGGATTTCCAATTTGACGACTTTTCGCATGTAGTTATTTTAATCATTTCTACAGTTTAAATTTCCCGCACGCCGCAATTTCGATATGTGACGTGTTTCGTTTGCAGTTGTCCTGCCATTCTTCACGCTCGATTAGTTCGATAACGATGAACGAGTGGGGGTCTGGCACTACAACAGAAACACGCTACATTTCAAGATGGCGGCGCGCGGGAAATTAAAACAATGGAAATGATCAAAGCATATTGCTTGGTGTGAGCTATATACAAAAAAATATCAAATGTGAGCTGCTGATATGGACCCAAGTTAAAGAAAGGTCTTATTATTATTATTGTTGGACAGCCGAGGATCATTTTTTAGAAAAATATTTTTCACGATTTATATATTTTGACTTGTCAGACGTTTTGTGCAAAGCCAGGAGAGCGGTTCACAAGAGAAGGAAGAACTTTCCGCCTTAGTCTCATGCTCGCAACAAGAACTAAATGTTGTTTCTGATGTATTGGCTGTCATTCTTAGGTAAGAAAATATAACAGTGCAAGTTCAGTGCGACTATAAGATAGCAAGCCAGCTGAGGTTTTCCAGTGGATGTAATAATAATAATAATAATAATAACAATAATAATAATAATAATAATAATAATAATGATGATGATAATAATAACAATAATAATAATAACAATAATAAAGATGATTATGATAATAATAATGATAATATTAGTTTATTATATCCACGTTGCAGCCACTGAATTATTGTGGTGGTCAGATAAACATTACAACACATATGATTATAAATTAAGAATCAGCATAGCGCACAGTAGCAAAGTTATTAAGCCTATTGGTGCGGCCTTTGGCATATGAATGCGTTGCGGCCCCAATCTAAGGGAGTACCCATGTGATATGGGTACTCCCGTCGGGATTATACCGTTAAGAGGTTCGATTCCCCTGGCCTTATGTGCACACACGTCTTTTGAAAATGCCTATTTTGGTTATTTGTGATGAAGCAAGAGAGTTGATTCGTTACAGTGTAAATATTGAATAAGAAACTGTTTCAGAAGCTTTTACACATGGACTGCGAGAAGAGTAATCTTGCCACATTGTTTGGTCACGATATGTTTCGGTATACGCAATACAGGAGTCTCAAACCATTTTTAGAAAATAATTGCTTTTCAATCCCTTTGCACAAAAAAGTGTTTTGTTACCTTGTTTGCTCGGCCTCAACATAACGCAAAACATTTACGCGTGCATTTAATCAATTTAAAAACTTTTCACAAGAATCTTCAGTTGACATAGTTCATGGCTCAATATGGTTTTACAGGGGATTGCTTGATGACGACACCCTGCACAAGGGTTTGAACGAGGTGGGTAATGAGCCGGTGCCATACTTCAGACAGCTGTTGGCGGATTCTTTCGAAGCTGAAGATGAGGGAGAAGATTTTGTTGGAGAGGTGGATCAGGAGTCGAGGGACACATTTCAGGTAACAAGTTTAACAATTATCTCTGGTCTTCTTAATGATAGAGATTTTGTAAAAGTATTGAGAAAAAAAATTCACGCAAATATCAGAGGTTTCAAATTCATCCTAACTTCATTTTCAGGGATTAGTTCAAATTGAGTATAAGATCTTATTTATCACAAAAATACAGTATAATTGTTTCTAAGTTCATAAAGCGTGAAATTTAAACAATTAAACAAATACTTAAGCCCCGCATTAAGTATCTAATTGAGTGTTCAATTTTGGGACTCTTGTCGCGGATGAACAGCATCTCGTAGATGAGACAATCAAATTTCACGCTTTATGAGACCTTGTGCTGAAATTTGAATTAATCCCCGAAAATGAAGTCAGGATAAATTTGAAACGTCGGATATTTGCGTTAATTGTTGGTCACGATATCTCTGGTGTGATGCGTTTTTGACAGATTATTATTTACAAGACTGAGGGCACGAAAATAAACTCCCATTGCCCAAAAAATAGGAATTTCTTCTAACTAAAACTTGAGTGACAGTTAACGTGCGCGTGACGCAGATCAATTTGAAGGCATTTGAAACTGATAATTCGTTTGATATATTGTGTGACAGGTTGGAAAGGAGGTGTCGCCAGTGTCGATCTGCTGTCGCGTTTTTTCTTCTTGCGTGTTCGCCGGCAACATACATTTGCTATCTTGTTGAAAGGGTAGTCTAAAGAAACATTATTGGGAACGAAACTGTGAAAAATAAATGACCACTGAATATTGTAGCTCAATCGTGCATGATTCTTAGCGTACAAATTTAGAATATACTTATCGAAGGACTGATGGCTGAACACCAATAAGCATTTAGCAAAATTAAGTTTGATTTTCATAGCTAACTCGGTGTTAGTGTCTCCGTAAATAAGCTGTGATAACGTAAATTTTGACAAAATACAACGGTGCTGTAGGGGAAGCTTGTATTTTGGTTACGGAACCAGTAATTGCTTCAACTTTTTATTTAGCCCTTCAGATTGGTAACAGAATTATTAGTAATTTTAGGAGCAGTAAAGTATTTATTCACGCGTAATACTTGCGTTTGGTATGTTTATACTTCTTTCGGGTCCACAGTAATTGGCTCATGCTGTTGTGGTCACCCTGCCTTATTTTTTTTTTCTGTTACACATGTCATACTGTTTTTGCACATCATTGCACATCACAAATGGCGAAGTAAATAAAATAGAATAAAATATTGTGAAAATAATATTAATATACATTATATACTTACACAAATTTGTGTTCAAGAAGTATTGGAACTCAAATTGTTGGGTCTTGTTTGACTAACAACTAAGTTATTATTTTGTTGTTATTATAGTCTTAATCAGCTGTAGTTTATCTACTGTCAACGCGCAAGAGCATCTTTATATGATTTGCTGCACTATATAAAATTAGAATTATAATTATAGCCAGACACGCACTCACACATACTGACAGAACTATTTAATGAATAATTGTTCACCTTGTTACGTAATAGGAGCCCAAGAGGACTGATATATCAAGTGCACCAGCTTTAGCAGCAGGAGTACCAGCGGGTGAAGAAGGTTTGGTGAGGAGCCGGGAGATCATTCAGAGTGCTTCCAGCTCACCTCTTTCCGTAACCTACCGTAACATCCAGGGCACTGCCGACCCAGAGCACTTGGCTACACAAAGACAAGATACCAAAAAGTTAGTGCCTGCCCCATTTTCTGAAGCCTTTATTAAAATACACACATATAATCAGTTACTTGTCACTCGCATTAATCAGTTACACTTCTACTTGTCACGCGTATTCATCAGTTACACTTCTACTTGTCACACACATTCAGCAGTTACACTTCTACTTGTCACACGCATTCATTAGTTACACTTCTACTTGTCACGCGCATTCATCAGTTACACTTCTACTTGTCACACGCATTCAGCAGTTACACTTCTACTTGTCACACGCATTCATCAGTTACACTTCTACTTGTCACGCGCATTGAACAGTTACACTTCTACTTGTCACACGCATTCATCAGTTACACTTCTACTTGTCACACGCATTCATCAGTTACACTTCTACTTGTCACGGGCATTCATCGATTGCACTTCTATTTGTCACGTGCATTCGTCAGTTACATTTCTACTTGTCACGCTCATTCATCAGTTACACCTCTACTTGTCACACGCATTCATCAGTTACACTTCTGCTTGTCACGCGCATTCATCGATTGCACTTATATTTGTCACGTGCATTCGTCAGTTACATTTCTACTTGTCACGCTCATTCACCAGTTACACTCCTACTTGTAACGCCCATTCAGCACTTGACAGGTGCCGTTGCTATCGAGTCATCAGAAGTTACCAGTTAAACAGCTAGTTGTCACACACAGCTCATGTACCAGGCAATCATGAGTAGCGATGTACAAATATGCAGGCTTCTGAGTAATAAGACTCTAACTTACTCTGCTTCTTAGGTTACCGGAATTTGGATCGCTCCTGGAAGCAGTGTTGGAGAACACACTGTTAAATGTGATGACGGAAGCCAGTCGCGGGGAGGTGAACCTGACTGCTAGACCAAGAGTGATAGCTTTACCTCCAAATCGAGTGAAACTTAGCGAAAACAAAACGAGATGATGAGACATTCTGTAAATAGTAGATTACATTTCCTTTTACAGTTAAGAACATGTACAGCTGAGCTTGATATTCAACAAAAAGTGACCGTATTTTTTAAAAAATTATGTAAAAAGCTTCTCTATATATTTATGACATTTGGTTTTTGTATTGTGGAAGTGCTGTTCCGAAGAATGAGAAGTCATCTCTAATTCCCCTTATTTTTTTAATTACACACGAAATGACATTTCTTTTTTGCCATAGTGTGTTAATTTCCATAACGCTATCCACAGTCGAATTGTTTTCGACACAGGCATCGTTTTAAATCCTGCAAATTTTCGGTGCTTAGAAAGTACTTGGAAGGATTATATATCTTAGGTATCATCTTTTCCGTTCCCCTACTTTTCCCTCTCACGACCGCTGCAAAGTTTTACCTTGAACTGTAGTAATATGTACGTTTTTATTTGGTGCCCTTAGTAGATTTTAAGTTAATTTTATGGCTAAAACAGTTGCATGTTGTGTCTCCAATTCGTCAATAAAAAAACTTATCAGTTATTCACACGAACTTTCACTCATCATTTATTCAACACATCATGTATTCCTAGTGATACGAACTGACAGAATATCAACAATTTGGTGTGACTCCGGCCTTCATGTTACCGCGCGTCATGGCTGATTCTAACGCACTTCTCATTTAGCAAATACGAAATAGCAAAAAACGTAAATCTTTTTTTCTTTCCCTTTTTGATATTTTTGCTTTTATAAATGGATCGTATTCCAGTGCCTTGGGTTTCACCTGCTAATGTGCAATAAGCATAACACACACAAATCGTTTTGTCTCTTGTAGTTGGAAAAAGAGCTTGAATGCGATCGCCTTAGGTTCAATGGACTCTGGCACAAAAAAAACAAACATCTTTTACCAAGTTCGCTAACTATTGGTGCGTCGGCTGTACGAATGAGTTCCCCGTGGACGTAGGTTACTTCCTGAAGCAAAAAAGCAAGCGAATAAAGAGAAGACGAAGCATGCGTACATTGAAATCTTGAACATAGCCATATTATATCACCTCGCTTAATTTTGCCCCATGCATAAATGCTGGCTCGGCCCAGCTCTCTTCGAGTTGATCCAGGAAGGTTTTTCGCCAATATTTATTATTTGTGTTCATTTCTTTAAAAAATTCAGTTCAAGTAAATCTGAGTTTTTCTTTGCATTGAATTAAAGATGGCAACATGAAAAGGAAAACAAACGCGAAGAACTTACTGCAACGTTTTGACATCGTCCGATATCATTATCAAGCAAGGTGAATTTTATTGTGACAGAGCTTTTATAGACAATGGAACAGTACATTACAATGCAATACAATAGATTCAAAAAATTTTCATAAACAAAGAAAATTATATAAATGCATACTTTCAGTAAATAGTTTTAAAAAAAAACTAGTCAATGCGTCGGCGAGTAGATACAAACTGCAAGTAATGTAGATAAACAAATTATCATCGCTGTGGTAATTTGTAAAAGCTGACGTTTCGAGCGTTAGCCCTTCGTCAGAGCATCTCGTCAGAGCATCTCGTTAGCCCTTCGTCAGAGCATCTCGTGATGCTCTGACGAAGGGCTAACGCTCGAAACGTCAGCGTTTAACAAATAACACGGCGATGGTAATTTGTTTATCT
>JAOCPT020540753.1:0-11345 GCA_026546935.2 Palythoa grandiflora | reverse complement strand
CTTTGGTCGGGAAAAGTAATTACTTTCTCAATATCCCAGTTCAATGTCTGTACCTTAATCTGATAAACTCTTGCATTTTGATTTAGGCAAATTAAGTAACGATCCAAGTAAGAAGCAGGCAATCTCGCATTGTTCTGCAGCATTTCACTTTTCCTACACCAGAAATTTTAATATTCATACTGAGAATACATCAAACTGCGCACAGCATAGTTTCGTAATAAAATGTAATAAGATTTTATTATAAAGCAATCGTTCTTTTGTGTTATAATAATTCATCCAATAATGAGACTCAAAAACAAAAGCCACGTAAACTTTTGATTTGTTATGTCTTTCAAATGAAATTATTATAACTTTTGTTAGCTTTAAACTAAAATAAGTTTCTACTAAAAGGGAATGAATTAGTGAACTAGAAGAAAAGAAAGAAACCTGTTTGCTATATTACAAGCAGCAAAACAGAGATAATTTTAAGGAAACACACGACACTTTTTAGTTTATCAAGCATGTTCCGACACTTCTAGTAAAATCTTCAGTAAAGTAAAAGAGTGAGTAGTATTCTTTTTTTCGTCACTGAAGATGACACTAGAAGTTTCGAAACAAGTTTGATATAATATACATACGACACACTTCGAACAACTAAGTAATTCCCAGTCCGAGAGATTTGGGGGCAAATGCTTAGAAATCGGTATTCAAAATCATCTCACTGTAGTTGCCTCGGTAGCTCAGTGGTAGAGCACCAGTCATAAAATCGGTGAGTCGTGGGTTGGATTCCCGCTCGGGGCGTCTTATTTTTTTCCAGCATTTGTTCTGTTATCATTTCCTCTTAGACACATCAGAGCTTCTCTCTCTGACGATGAACAAGTTTGATATACTAAAAAGTGTTGTGTGTTTTCTTAAAATTATGAGGATATGCCCGATTTTCAAAGTTTAGCCAATGAAATTAACATTTTAAACAATATAGGAAATAGCTGCTTTCTGCATTCCATGCCGTTGCATTGCCTACTTCTTACTCGGACCGTTACTTAAATACTGCACCAGTTTTATGGCTGTATGAAAGCGATTATCATTCGAAACATGACATACGACACGGCTGTATCAAAAATTATTATAGCCAACATCAACAGATTCCAAAACTCTAGCAAATAAATCCTGGGGAAGTTCCTTCTTACGTGGCTTTGCTCGAAGCTGGTGTTGCTTCATAAACTTGCAAAAATTTGATACTTGACTTAATTCATCCTCCAGACTGGTTTCAATCAACTCTAGAAGAGTTTCCCATGGGATCTTTAGCCATCCTGCTTCAGCGTGCATTTTTGATTTTATCTTCTCCCATAGTTCTTCTTTTGATGCACTCGAACTGCAGAATTTGTCATGCTGCTTCAACCTCTGCTTCAGCTGACCAATGTCCTGAATAACACTTACGAGATCATTCGTGACTGGCACCGTTCCATTTTCGTTCCGTTTTTCTTTGGCTTTACAGAGTTTTTCTTTCAGCTTCACCATTTGGTCTTCGATAGGTGTTTCAACTTTCTCTTCAAAATCTTTCACGGCAACATCTAATGACCTTTCGGAGCGACCCGTGTCAGAAACGTTGTCAAGAGACAAAGAAAATTCTTCGAAAAGAAAATTCTTAAAAGATTCAATTTCTTTAATAGATTCGGGATTTTCCAACAAGGCATTTTCTAAATCCCCTTTCCAAACCCAGATGCCGCGTTTCATCAAAACTTTTCGGGGATCGCCTGGCTGAGTTTTGATTTCCTCAATCAGAGTTGATGCTGCATCAAAAGAACACTTTACTTTCTGTAACTCTTTGTGCAACCTTGACCTTTCCCAATTTTTAGGGGAAAAAGGCTCCAGTATTTTTCCCCTTTTAACCGTTATGGCGTCTTCATCTAAAACCACAGCACACGGAATCTTTAAATCTGAGGCTGCTTTATAGGCCTTTACTGCATTTCCGCATCCTCCAATACTTAGGATATCCCAATGATCCATCTCAAGAATTTGTAGTGCTTGAAGAAGGTCTCCAGGATTAGAACTCGCAGCACGAATCTTGATTGCGTGCTCCAGCATGGATTGACGGAGTACTGACAAGAATCGTTTGTCGGTTTCTCCCTCAACTAAGAAGAGTCCAGCAGCGAAGAACATTTTACGCATCTCTGTTCCCATTAACATTGCAACAGTTTCTTTCGATAAGTCAATTTGATTTGGATCACACATATCTTGAGAGGAACGCCCCGTGTTTCTACGACAACAAACAGCAAATAAGTCAACTGCATTCTAAATCTTCGAGAGTTTACGCCTATATTTCCTTTTACTTTTTTTGGAAAACAGTGCTTGCTCAATTAATACCAGCTTACTAGCTATGACGAGGCCTAGTAAGGCTGAAACAGCAGTGGCTGCTAGCACTCAGGCTCGCCTCTGATTTAAGAGGTAGATGAAAGGGTAATGCCCGCTACCTATATGGCCTTAATGCAATTATTTAGTGGCTGAAAGTTACCATTAACACGTATATGTACAACTTGCAATTGTATAGCAATCATCTTTTCTCAAACGTTCCTTGTCATTTAATTTGTAAAAACGCATTTACAACAGTTTTTTTTCTCGAAATACAGAATTTGGCAAAAAATTGGCGACTGAACGAAAGGTAAACGAAAAACACTAAAAGTAAGGGCACCAACGGCTCACTAATATATTGCCAGTAGTTTATACCAAAATACGCTGCATTGTTGAGAATATAATGAACAAAAATCATATGAACTTGAGCACCAATCTATTCAGTGAGCTATTTATAACGCTTGATTGTTGTTTGAATACCTCAACGATCACAAAATCAGTCTTAGGCCCGGAACTTCACATGTGCCGAATCTAATGCTAATGAGAAAATTCTATTGTTCTACCTAATTAGCATTAGATTCGGCACATGTGAAGTTCGACGTTTGACCCGGGCCTTACACTTAGAAAAAAATCATTGATATAATCTAATTGATATTAACGAAAATTATAGTATCTAATATTTGAATAAAAACGATTTTAAATGATCGCCAAAACAATAGCAATGAAAATGATTATGATAACGACGACGACAACGATAATGATGCCTAAGTAAGCAATTTTCATTAGTGTCCAACAGGCGAGGGATCAAATTTCAGGAAGTTGACGTTGTGGTATTGTGAGTTTTGGGAGTTGACATTCTGGTATCATGGATTACCACGCTAGGGATTAAGCTATAATCTGGGAAAATCTGTATAGCTCTCTCAATTTCATTCTGTAGCTAGAAAGGAATAAATTTCTTATCTTTTTCTTCAACAACAACCAGACAGTGGTGCAAAATAATAAACAACCAGGAAATGGTAAAAAATAGAAAAATATCCGGTTTACGTACTTCAACTCTTTAGAATTATTGGATGGACCAGCAACAGATTCAGTTTTGTTGGACCCAGAAGGAACCACTGTGGGCGGTACACCAGGAGCAGGCGTCATTCCTTTCCTGACTTCTCGCAGTCTGAATGGTGTAAAGCCCGTACCTGTAAAAGCCATATGGTAAATAGCTTTTAACGAAGTCGGGCTAATCATTTCTACGGCATGGGTTACAATGACAAGCACTTGCCCAGGGTTTCGCTGTTCCTCTAGCCAACGCCGAAGCTGCGCCTGTTGAGGAGGGTGAAAAGAATGGCCTGGCTCATCTAGAAACACTGTATCAGCGTCAGTGAGATGAACAGCAGCCCAGACCATCATAAGCTCAATCTCTCCACCGCTACAATCTCTGAATTGGATGGTTTTCTTGTATACGGTCGACGTACTTTGAGCAACATTTCGTGTTACCATCAAACGAAAATTGCTTTGCGACTGATCCGACATTTTTTGCCGTTTTGCCTCCTTCTGACCAGTTTCTTCAGGTGCAGTAGTACTTCCAACGGAATCCACATCCAGTTTCAAACCACCAAGGGAACCAAGGGCATCTTCAACTTTTTTAAACTGATTCTGCTTGTAGCTGTCACCACTATAAAATGTAGTTGTCGCGTTTAGAGACATTGAATTAGCTGATATGTTGTTAAAGGTCAAATGATATATATTTCTGTTTTTTCAGGTATAAAGTGAATTTAAGAGATATTGCCTTCAGTAATTGAGAAATTAAGAAGAGTGCGCTTTAAGCAGGGCTGGAAATTATGATCTACCCGCTCGCCAATGGCGAGTATTTTTTGCTTCAGGCAAGCAGCAATCACGAAAAGGTCACCCGTCTGGCAAGTAAGAAAAGAGATTATATATCTAAGAACATACCATTTGAACTAAAAATAGCAATGCATTGACCACCAAGTTACTTGATCATGACTGTCAACACACACAAAGTTTAACTTCATGTCATTTGTTTTGAATAGAAACCTGCAAAAAGCTTTTTCTAATCCTAATTATCATCAGTACGTGCAGCCAAATAATGAGCTGCCCTCACCAAATCGTTCCTTTGTTGGGCCAAATGATAAACGTGCGGGCTTCAAATGCATTTACTGCCCTCATTCTGATTGGCTGCGGAGGCGGCATGCTGCATCGTTCGACCAATAAGGTCACAAGGATACATTTCATCGCCAGATTCTGGTGGGCGTTCTTTTCAACCCACTTGCTGTCACTTTTGTCTTTAGATAGCACGAGAAATTACTTCTGTTTTTTATACAAAAGTTTAAGAGGCAGTCCGCTAAGAATCGACCTCTCGATCCGGGTTAAAATTTCGATTTCCTCCAAACTTACTGCATTGAATAAGGTTGATGTGCAATGAAAGAAAATGCATTTCTTTTTTCTCTGTCTCTTGATTTCTTTGAGGTATGGCTACGAGAGTGCGTGACACCTAGAAGTCACGAAATCACGTTTTCGTCACCTTAAAGTTTGGTCAACTTTCAGTCGCTCTTACGAAGACTTTACCAAAGCTATTCATCTAAGTTTTTTGTAAACTTTAGGTACATCTTTCTTGATTGTAAAAACACGAAAATCGTAAAAGTGTTAGCAGGTATGGCTCGAGGCGTTATTGCAGTATGACTATTGGTCAACAAAATAAGGCGTTTATCAAAATTCTGACAAAGCCCGAAATTAACTTGCATATTTCTGAACGTAGGTAAGATAGGAGTATCTGAACGGCGAATAAAATTTGTGGGCACCTAAGAACCCTTGCAAATACAAATGGTGCAAAATTGATAAATTTCACAGTGTTCATCAATTTACTACAACGTTCAAAGAAAGGTAAACGGCCAATATTGCGGACATTTGTTGTCCATCTTTGGTTTTACCAGCTCGGCTGCGCGCGATTTGATTGGTTTAGAAATAGTAGATGTGAGACAACATTTACCTAAAAAAAAGTAGATGATGAAAATACGTAAAATTCCGTTTAGTAACCATTTAAAACCAAGAAAACAATAAACAACTGTTCCTCAAAACAACACATAAATATTAAAAATTTAGTTTTTAAAAAAGTTTTACAACGTTAGTCTGTATTTCGACCGATTCTGGGCATAAAAATAATGAATTACAAAAGAGTCAACAACTGTCAATCAAAATGTTTCTAAATTAATTTTTCAAACCGCGTAGTTTATAATTCTCAATTGTTTTGGCCGTCGTATTGTTACAAAAGCAAAAGAGTTCTAAGCTCCTTTGAATGCCAAGCCCTTTTCCATGAAGAACGGCTGACTTGGTCGAAGTTAATAGTTTTCATTCAAGAGCAATGTTTGTTACCGTTCTTGGACTGTAAAGCAGCTTTGTCTTTAATGACAATTGCTTGCTTTGAGCCAGTTTATTGATTCGGCCGTTTCGTCACCCAGTAATTCAATAGACTTTATCAGCAGATTTTAAAATTTTATTAGTCAATAAGTAAGCAACGCTGGGAATACTTCCTGCAATAGGAAATTCTTTTTTTCAAAAAAACACTTTTCAGGTCAAGGGTAAATGGCAGCTCGCTCAGAGATTTACTCCTGGTTTCATTGCAGGTCAGGATCTTTCCTCACTGCAAATTTTACTTTAACTTAAATTATCCTTGAACAACTGTTTGGATTGTGTTTGAGTAAACTTCGTTCTAAAAGCAAAAGATTTTTAAAAGATTTCAAAAACCGGCATTTTGAAGTTGACAAGCTGTCAAAACGTGTAGTAAAATGTGCCGCTCATGCGTGCATGAATTTCGCCACGCTCCTTCATTTTCCTAAATAAAATTGTGCAAACGTTTCAAATCAACGAAAATTTTTAAAGATTGCCTCACTGGTACCGTATTTTCTCGATTAAACGCCGGACGCCGATTAAACGCCGACCTCATTTAAATGCCGGGTCAAAACTGGTAATTTTTAAATAAACGCAGGAGGCGTTTGTCCAAGGTCCCGGTATTTATTTACGTCGAGCCAACAAGTACAGACATTCACTTAAAAAGTACTGCTATGACACTTGCTATACGGTATACTGCGGTGGTCCAATACAACTGAAAATGTATGAAAAGGGGTTTGCAGGGATAGGGGAAGCGTATCTTAAAACTGTTATTTCTCCCAAAATAAAAACTGGGATTCTGTGAATGGTATATAGGTATGATGTCACATAAAAGATGTTCACGTGACAGTACTCACCATAATTCAATTAAATCCTGCTCTGGTGTAAATCAAAGAAGGCATGATTATCTATTACCCATGTCCCGGGAAAAAGCAATACATCTGCTGACTACCAGTCTAGAAATTTTAGTAATGACCAAACTGAATGGGAACTTCACCCGAGTATTATTCAAATTAATTAAAGCCATCCTTGGGAAACCTGAAATTGATCTCTTAGCATCTTTTTTGAATGCCAAAGTTTCCCAAAACTACTCTTGGAAACCAGATCCAGGGGCAAATTTTACATGTAGATGTATTCACAGTGAGTTGGCATGGTTCACTGACATATTGCAATTATTTTCCACCCTTTAGCTTCCTCGGCAGGTGTCTTCAGAAAATATCAATGGAGCAGGCAGACACCATTGTTGTTATACCAATATTGCCAACTCAGCCATACTACTCTTAAGCAATGAGAATGCTAGTGCATCAACCACTACTACTACCGAGGACTTAAGACCGGCTCAGACAACCCTGCAATCCCAACAGCCAATATTCACTTCTACCAAAACGTCAGCTACTGGCATGCAAGTTATCAGATCCCTTGAAAGTACGGACATTTATGGAAAATCAGCTGACATTATATAGTCTTCCTAGTGCACTGGTACACAGAAACAGTACACAATACACATTAACAACTGGCTCAAGTTCTGTGGTGGACAGGAAGCTGATCGACTTCATGTATAGCTCACTAAATACAGCTCGCAGTACTTTATCTTCAATAGTTACAACTGATGGAATAGCTGCAGGTTTACAGCAAACTGTTAGACGTTTCCTTAAGGGGGTCTACAACTTACGATCCCATTGCCAAAATACAAACAAATATAGGACTTCAGCCTTGTCTTGCATTATTTGAAAACGTTGCACACACTGGGTTCACTTTCATTAATGGATTTGACACATGAGTTGGCAATGCTAATTTCTATAACCACTGCCCAAAGATTACAAACATTGCATATGCTAAACATTAAAATGATGGAGATTCAGAGCTCGGCAGTTGTGTTTTCGTTTGGCCAACCTTTGAAGCAATCTAAAGCTAAGAATGCAATAAGACCTCTGGTTCTTGAGGCATATTCACTTGATAAGAATTTGAGTTTGTTCTGTTTTGTTGGAATACATTAACCAAACCCAAAAATTGCGAGGAAATGAAAAACAGTTGCTAACCAGTAAGTATTAGTAAATAGATCAAAACTGTAATGCAATTATCTGGAATAGACATGAACCCATTTAAAGCAAATAGCACAAGGGCTGCATCAACTTCTGCTGCCAAAAAAACTCAAGTTCCTCTTCAGGAGATACTAGATAGAGCAAGATGGTCATCAGCTAAACTTTTGCTACCTTTTACAATGAAGAAGTAATTCCATCTAATGCAAATTCATATGCTGAAGTGGTTTTACAGTCAGGGTTGCCACTATTTTCTGGATGTGAAATTCGAGGACTTTTCCAGGACCTTTTCAACCATCCAGGACCTTCTCTATCAAATAAAACTTGAACGCTTTACACACAGTTTTCAAAAATCAGTTCAACAATATGCATACTATGTTAACAAGCTTTAGACGATTTGTTTCTGGACAAAAATCAAGCCTTTCAGACCCGCAGATTTTGTTTTAGAACCGTATCACATCAAAAATATATTGACAAACAGCTTATTTTTATCACTTTTGGAGGATGAGAAAGACATTTTTTGCCCATTCCAGGATTTTTAAGGACCACGACCCCAATTCAAGGACTTTCCAGGGCCTGGAACTTTTTCCCCCAATTCCAGGACTTTCCAGGATTTTCAAGGACCGTGGCAACCCTGTACAGTTGTAAAAAATATTATTCTGTAAGAGTTCGAATAAAGGTAAATTTATCTCGATGTACTGAGTCAGATAGTTGGTGTGCCAATATGACCTCCAGTCATGTGACAAGGAGGTAGAATTTAAAAATTGAACGACACTTACCTGGAAGTGGAAGTTCGATTGTAATTCTACCGACCTGGGGACTGACTGAGGGATTACATGCCCCCCCGCCCCCCTGCACCCTCCCTTACTATTTTAGAGGATAGCCATAATTTCGACTTCGGTTTTCATACAGTACTGTATCTTGGTTGTCATACCAACTTGTGTTTTGGAAGGTGACCGGTTAGTGCTCACGCATATATCACACAAAATCTCTCAGTCACTCTCCGGGTTGGTAGATTTACAATCGAACTTCCACTTCCAGGTATGTATCAATCAATTTTTAAATTAAATAATTAATTAAAAAAGGCTATAATCTTGGATAACGAACAAGCTATTTATAATGAAATAAACCGGTGACATTTTTCTTCAGTTTCAAAAACCTTTCTAACTGACAATTTCCTATACTTCTGATAAATACACTTTAAAAATTAAAATGGTGACCCTTACCTTAGCTTCCACTGAATAAGGCGTGACTCAGTCTTGGAAGCAACCAACAAAGAACTGTGTGGTTGTTGATCAAATAAACCACGATCTTGAGGAAGAACCTGAATGCTTGATGAAAGTAAATCTGCCAAGATAGCTCTCAAACAGGCTGTTTCATTCACCAGTTTACGTAGATCTCTATGACTGTCATAATCAATTTTGAACTTGTTTATACAGAAATTGAAAAACACATTCATCTGCCTGTTTGATGCAGCAGCTGACTCGATGATTCTGAAGATATTGTCTTGAACAATGGCTGAAGTAATCTGTAAAGAGGCATGGGTTTTCGGTTCAGGGAAGTCGAACTCTAGCTGAGAAATTAGAGAAAACGTGTTTCCAAAGTTACTTGGATCGAGCAGCCACTGAACAACATCATCCACACCAACAGCATCTTTCCCTTCAAACAATTTGCCAAAACACTAAAAAAGTAAATGGAACATTTATTAGTTCTCATGCAGTCTAACTATTCTATAAAATTGTTGCTAAAGTTGCTATGATAACATCAACAACATGATACTTACAGTAGTTATTGATGATACACAGTTTTAGCGTGGTTGACTGTTTGTCAAATGCATCTTGTTAAATTGATGCTTCAAATTAAGAGCAAGTAATCTACCTGTTTTAATAGAAATCTCACGAAGATATACAACAGAACTATGATAGTTTTTGACAAATAAAGTTTTAATTTCTTCAAACAATTTTAAAATGTTAATGATAAATAGTTCTTGCATGCAAGTGTGCTTGGCAACTTGTCAAGGAAAACTTACTTCAAATTTATTTTTCTTACCTTGAGATTTTTACACAATATTTTGTTACTGCTTTTGTTTTATCTTGGACTGTTTCGTCAATTAAAAGCTTCAAATCGTCTTTAGAAACGACCAAAAACCAGGAAGTGAACGCCGTATTGGGTTGGTTGTGTCCCATGTACAAAATCTATTATCTCATACAGTAGATAGTGAGTACAGCAGCCAATCGGATTACAGCATTTTCGATAGACAGTGATCAGATTTCTACAACAATACATAATTACTGCACAGTTTTAATAACAACAATAATAATAATAATAAATCTTTGTTTTCTCACGATAAGTGAAGCATCACAATAATTTAGACAAAAGTTCTTGTTTAGTTAAATAACAAATTGTTTCAGCTGTTTAGCTCATTCATGCATGAAAGAATGAGATATCGCAAGGGACCAGACGTCGACCGAAGTTGAAGTTTCAGCGCGTAGACAAAAGTCGAAGTTTTAGAGCACAGACAGAAAAAGGTTTTACCTATAACCCTTCTCTCCTGAGTCAAAATTTAAAACTTCGATGAAGGTCAAATATCCAAGGGTAAAAATGATTGTATAATATATACTTGTATCTACTCAAAAACATCAAATCACAAGTTTAAAATTATATCAAGTCGCAGTTTCCAATCTTATAAAACTGAGAGATTTATAGAGGGCCGGTAATGCTGGTAACGCTCACACTAAAGGGGGGTCCCTAAAGGGGTAAATATGGAACACGTGTTGTTCGTGCCACAAGGCAGGACTGAAGCAATATTGGAACTGTCATAAGTAGGGTTTACCTTCTTGTTGGTAAGTAATTACTGCTTTCATATGATGGTATTTTTCAGACCTTTTCAACATACATCGCAGGCATCAATCATAGTGACCAAGATAGATTCACTAAATATTCAGTTTTCGAGCCCGAATTTTGATACAGACTTCTGGCTTGCGGCTGGCTCGAACAAAAACTGCTAAACAAATACTACTGGCTTGCCAGCAATCCAGTTTTAAAATGGGTCTGGTTATTTTCCCCGTTTTCTCCGGTGAGAAAATTGCAATCTTGAACAAGAGTGCCTATTTAGGCGTTTACAGTGACGTCACCCGCTGTGTGATTGGCTCGGCATTGACATCACCATGACAACTTGATTGAAGTGAGCTAGCATGAGGTGAAGAGTTTAGTAGCTGCAAAGTTGGTCAAAATGTTGTTCCCTGAACTGATTAGGACTGTGCGAAGATATGCGAAGTTGTTGGTGGAGATGAAGACTGCAATTATACTTGAAACGCTCAAACACTTTGCAAATGCACTAAACATGTGTCGTGGTAGACCCACACTAAATTATATTTTCGAGCAGTTTTGGAATGGGTCAGTGTACCACGACTATGCTTATGAATTGCTTATGAACTATATGAGAAATATGACTGTTATATGCACAAATGAACTTAAACATGAAATCAATGATAACTCAACTCAGATGTTCAGATGTCTAACAGGTTTAGCGAAACTGGTGAGCAAACAAGAGACGCCATGTTGAAGTTAGTCAGAAACAAC
>JAOCPT020540723.1:0-11345 GCA_026546935.2 Palythoa grandiflora | reverse complement strand
AGATAAGACGAAGTGCTCACATAATATGGTCGCTATGACATTAGGTTCAAGATGTTTATATTAGATAAGACGAAGTGCTCACATAATATGGTCGCTATGACATTAGGTTCAAGATGTTTATATTAGATAAGACGAAGTGGTCACATAATATGGTCGCTATGACATTAGGTTCAAGATGTTTATATTAGATAAGACGAAGTGCTCACATAATATAGTCGCTATGACATTAGGTTCAAGATGTTTATATTAGATAAGACGAAGTGCTCACATAATATGGTCGCTATGATGTCAATAAAAACAATCTGTAAAAAAAAACGAAATGTATTTACTAAAATTCATGACCCATTTAAAACAAAGTCTCCGTATATATAAAATTTTAATTTCGCGGCCATCTTTGCTTTAAGGTTTGAATTCATATAAAACAAGTAATAGAGAAATATTGCCAAGCCAGTCTGTTTCTTGGAATCTTTCCATTTTAGACTTGGGTTTTACCTACAAAGGTTTTAAGGTTACCGTAAACCTTAAGGGTTGTTTTGCATCAAAATGATACAGTGCATTTGTCTTAAACCGTAGATACCTAAACCCATATATTAAATTAAACTTTATATAGAGCTGGCTTTCGAACTATCTTAAACATTTTGAATTAAAACGTTCTCTAAAAATGAGCGACAAAATCGCCTTTCGAAAGTCACAAGTCCAAAACATTATTGATATTTGATCATTTAATTAATCCACCAGTTTCCAGACCAAAAGTGCTAAAAAAGGTGTCTGCGTTTTTTCACATTCAATTGCAAAGAAAAGTTATGGAGCTTTTTCGAGTTAGGGTTAAAAAAAGTCTAGAGACCGTACAAAAATTGTTTTAAAACAACAAGTTTTTCAAAAAACAAAAAAAACAGACGCGTTTTTGTTCTTCATATATTGAAGAAGTTACTATGCAAATTTTAGGGGAAACAAACAAATTCCCTTTGAGTTGCAACTCTTGAAAGGCGATTTTGTCGCTCGTCTTTAGACAAGGTAAAAAATCTAAAAATTCATTTTAATTAAAAATCTTTAATATAGTTCGAAAGCCAGCTTTATAAGCTTTAATTTTGATGTAGGGGTTTAGGTATAATATAATACAACTACGCGTGCGCAGCTTAGGTGCCTAGGAAGTGGCAGCAGTGGACAGCTGTTTCGCTCTCATTTGAGCTCGTCAGCACTGCATAGCCAGACTACTGATGAAGGACACAAGGTCCTTGTATCTAGCAGCCATAACTCCCAAGGCTGACTTAATGTTGTAGGTCTCTTTAAACCTCAGTCACCACATTATAGATATGGGACCTAGTTGCTGCGATGTTAGCACAACGTAGTTAACGGAGATACTCTTCACATACCATCCAGAGAAAAAGGGTTATGCCCAGTTTCGATCATAAACGGATACCTAGGGCCCTAAATCTCCATCATTCGAATATATCTCCGGCTTTTTCCAGAAGGGTTTAGGTATCTACGGTGTAAGACAGATGCACTGTATCGTTTTGATGCAAAACACCCCTGAAGGTATACGGTAACCTTAACACATTTTTGAAACATAGTATTGTATTAAATTTGATGAAAAATAACAAAGGTACGAAATGTACTTACCATCCACAATACTAAAATTCAAGACCGCGTTTAAGCCAGAGTCTCCGTCATAAGCTTTGACTTGCGCAACGCGTGTCCCCAAAGGAACATTTTCGCGCACGTGGATAGGTCTTAAGTACTTAATCGTCGGTGTGATATCGTTAACATCAGTCACCGTGATAAACAAAGTGCTACTGCTCCATCTAGAAGGGTTGCCATGGTCACGCACTGTTACGTTGAGATGAAAAAATTGTCTTTTCTCGTAATCAATAGCCTTTGCAGTAGTCAATACGCCGGTGCTTGAGTTTAACGCAAAGAACTCGCTTCCATTTCCAAGCACGATGGAGAATGACAGAGCCGCGTTTGATCCACTATCGAAGTCGACCGCTGACACTTGTGACACAAACGTTCCTACTGAAACATCTTCTGCTAAAGATGTGTTATATCTTGACGCCATTATGGGGTTATTGTCGTTTACGTCCAAAATGTTGACAGTGACAGATAAGTTATTGCTGAGGGACGGGACGCCGCTATCTCTTGCTTGAATTGTTAAGTTGAACTGATGGGGGTCTTCTTCATAATCTAAAGCTGAAAGGAGCCTAATCTCACCAGAAGACTTATTTATCTCAAACAAAGTCTTATTCCCAGCTACTATGGAATACTCAACCATAGCATTTATCTCGGTGTCTGTATCATTCGCAATAACAGTTGCAATCTTTGCACCAGCATCATTGTTCTCATTTACATCAATAATCATTTCTTTATCACCAAAAACTGGAGCCACGTCATTAACATCTTTTATCGTGACATAAACTTGTACTGTTGAGTTATACATTTGTTGTGTCAAAGGCGATATTTTGAATACCATCACCTCAAACGAGTATACACTCACATTTTCTCTATCTAATAAAGAGCTGGTGTAAATTTGTCCGGTGGTTTCATTTAGCCCGAAAGCAATAAATTCGGTTGCAATTATTTTGTAAGTTAAAGCATCGCCATCAGCGTCTGTTGCATGCACTCTTAAAACATTTGTACCAGTTTCTGCATTTTCAAATATTGATCCATTGTAATGTGAATGGTTAAAGACAGGGGAGGTTCTACCTTCCAAAACTGTAACATTTACAAGGACTAATGAAGAGAGAGAAGGAGTACCCATGTCACTTACTTTTACAGTAAGCGAATACTGTTCCACTGAATCAAACAGCAGTGTTTTATTCGTTCGTATTGTACCCTGGTCGTCGATATAGAACGATAACTTTCGATTTCCTCCAATAATTTTAAACCTCAACACACTGTTCATCCCAGAGTCGCTATCTGTAGCATTTATGTCACCAAGGGGGGAACCCAGAGGCACTGTGTTGACTACAGTTAACTGCAGTGTGAACGTAAACTTAGGTTTGTTATCATTTATATCCAATATGCTGATGTTTAGCTTGAGGAGAATAGGAGTAACGAAACTAGGAAATCGCCATGTTGCCTCGTTTGAAGCTGAAACTGTAAGAGTAAAAAATGGACGAGTGTCTCGATCCAGCGAAGAGTTTATAGCAATCTCGCCGGTATTGTTAACGACTATAAACCTTCCTTCCTGATTCCCGTCGACAATCTCATACATAACTTTAGGATCCATACCGGGAATAACAACTGAATTAAATGTGTAAATGTGTGTTCCTATAGAAGCGTTCTCTATTACGGATACATTGTGTTCCAGCGAGGTGAAGCGAGGTGGGAATAGCACTGATACATTAACCGTAGCATTCGTTGCTAGTGCCGGATTTCCATGATCCGATACTACAATCACCAATTGAAGACGACTGTCATTAAGTTCCTTTATGTGCGATAATACTGTAACTTCCCCATTGGAGTTAATCGCAAAGATACTCCCCGGATTTCTAGCAAGTTCAAACCAAAGTAAGGAATTGTTACCAATATCTCGATCGGTGGCGTTCACACGGAAGATCATAACTCCCTGTGGTTGTGAGTATGGAATGATCTGTAACGGTATTTCCTTTATAACCGGTCTATTATCGTTGATATCCGTCACTATGATCATCACCTTAACGGATCTTGCAAACAGAGCTCCTGTTAACGGGGAATATTTGTACGCTATCACCTGCAGTTCATAAGCTGGCACTGCTTCACGATCTAGTTTCCTTGTTGTTGTAATTAGACCAGTGTTAGATTTCATTGTAAATGGTGAAGAGTTTGGAAAACTGTACGTTATATTATAAGACAGAATCTCGGCCTCGCGATCTACTGCATTCATAGTAAGAATCGAGCTACCAGTTGGTTCGTTTTCAGGGACAGACGTATTATACAGTGACTGGTTGAACAACGGAGCACTTCGCCCATCCATAACTGTAATATTCACCACGATAACGATAAATAAGGCTGGATAACCCTGATCGGAGACATTAATCGTTAGACTATAAAAAGGAACGTTGTCGTTAAGCAAAGAATGGTTGACTCGAATACGACCGATATCATCAACAATGAATCTTTCCAAGTGGTTTCCTCCAACAATCTGAAAGTTGAGTTTGCTGTTTACACCTTCATCATAGTCACTTCCATTTATTACAGTTACAACAGAGGAAATACGAGCAGTGTTGTTAATATTTAACGGTGCAACACGGTCAACCACTGGGGCATTATCGTTTATATCTTCAACAGTAATATTTAGAATAAGACTGACTGGGGTGATATCTTCATACTGTACCGTGCCTTCATTCGTTGATATTATATTCAATGAGTAAAAAGAATTTCTTTCTCTGTCTAAAGATCCATTTAAAACTACTTCGCCCGAAATATTTTTGATCAAGAACACATGATCAACATTTCCAGAAATAATCCTGTAAAATGTATCCATAGTTTGGCCGGGGCGAGGAATAGGTTGAAACACGAAAAGTACATGTCCGGGTGCCCTATTTTCAAACGCTTTTACGTTAAATGTCTCGGCATTAAACCAAGGCGGGAAAACAATGGATATATTTACTGTGATGTTTGTAAGGAGAGGCACAACAGCCGAGTCTGAAACGCCCACTGTTACTTCGGCTAAACTTATGTTCAGTTTGAGCAACGATGAAGCAACGAAAATGGTTCCGTTTTCATTTCCAATTCCAAAAACGTTTTTATATTTCCCCATGATACTAAATCTTAAAGCGGCGTTTATTCCTGCATCGCCGTCGGAGGCGTTTAAGCGAAGAACCGTCGATCCTTTTGGTAGTGTACATGGAATGATTTGCATCGGCGCAAGAGAAACAACTGGAGCATTGTCATTGAGATCGACCACGGTTACGTTTATCGTTACATTTGACGTAATATTTGGACCATATGACGCGAAGACAACAAGGCGAAAGAAGGAAGTAGATTCATGGTCAACTGCTGTGCGAGTCCTCACCACTCCAGTTGTTTCATTGACCACAAATGTATGATTAGCAAAGAGAGAATATCGTATCTGAGCTAAAGGTAACCCGGGTACATACGCATTCACCCGAACAACTCTTGTATTTATTTCAGAGTTCTCGATTACTTGAGCCACGTAGAAATCTTCACTGAATGTAACACTTACGTCCCAGGCGTGTGTGACTTTGATGAGTATTGTGACATTGCGTGACAAGGAGGGGATTCCCTGATCTTTTAAAATCACGAAAACCTCAAACGTCTCACCCAATCGTCCAATTAGCGAGGAGTTCAGTATTAACTCGCCAGTTGATATGTTAATACGAAAGAGTTGTGTGTTGCTGTTTATGGTATAAACCACTTCTCCATTAGCGCCTTCATCAGGGTCATAACCAACGACCCAAGCGATAGGGTTCCCGACAGCTGCATTCTCAGGAATTTTCACGACTCCACTGGGTTTTATTTTGCGAATACTAGGAGGATTATCGTTAACATCTGCTATACTGATGACCACGTATGCTTCAGTGGATCTCTCCCTTCCAAACAATCCCCCATCAGTAGCTTTTACGCTTAGATTATAAACCAAAAACCTTTCACGATCAAGCACCCCTCCAGTTCGTATGACACCTGACAATGAATCAATATAAAAGGGAACGTCTATGGTGGTTATATTGTACAATATTTCCCCATTTTTACCCCGATCACGGTCTGTAGCGTTCACTGTAACGACTATGGAGTTTATAGTAGCGTTCTCTGAGACATTAGCATAATAGATACGACATTGAAACACCGGTGCATATTCATTCCTACATTCAGAAGAACCAAGTTTGTTGTCAAACAAAAGATAAGGAGTATATCCTTGTCCTGTATCAATTTGTAGGCCATATTCCCGCAGATTCAAGTTGAGAGGAAATTGATATCGGTGGGGCGGTCTGGAACTACCAAATAAGACCGCTGACCGCACCATACTCGTCCGATTTGAAGAATCCAACGTAAAATGAAGTACTGTTAACCCTATCGCATTCTGTACGAGTTGTATTGGAGCTTGTACCTCAAACGTTCCGCGACCCATACTCCTGGCTTTGATTACATTACCATAATAACCACTTGTTCTAAATGTGCTAATTGATTCAGAAAAGTTTATTGGCTTTTGTGCTGTATAGGTGATATCGAAGTACACAAGTGTGTTGCTTGAATTAGCAACAGTTGAAGAGTCTCTTAGAGTAACATTGACAGTCAAATCACAGCCCGAGCGTAAATCCTGCACAGGGATAACGGTCACTGATGTAACAAACCTAATAAGGTCAAGTTCTGCTCTCAACAGATAGTAGGCATCTGTGGGATTCACAACGCCGTTTTTGTCCACATCCAGTTTACCGGAGTAATTTGGTCCCAGTAAGTGAAGAAGTCTCTGACCGGGCGGCTGAGTAAAATTGAAACTGTCGTGAGTGACATAACTAAGCACAAATATTATGTCACTTACATCGAACAAACAATCGCGATTGACGTCTCCCGGATTGTTATCACCAGAACAGTCACAGGGGGGCGTAGAGCAAGCTGGCGATCTGCGCATGCGTCGGTGATGCACTTCAGTGACGCTGTCCAAGATACGTTTTGTCATTGCATTACGCTTTGATCTACTGTCAACAATTACCTGAATCACATTTCCTGCCATTATCGGTCGCGTTGTGCCGTGTGTTGTAACAGTACCGGACATTCGGGATGAACCGGAAGTCAAAGCTTGAAACGTAATATCAGCAATAACCACAGTCCCAGTCATATTCTTATCACTTAATACATTTATAATCACCTTATTAGCTGTGTTGATGTTTACCAAGGAAGTCTTCCATTGTTTCTCTACGCTAACATGAACGGCTTGAATGTAGGTTTGATCGTAGATTAGCTCAAAGTCTGCCTTAGTAACACCTGTTACACCCGCGTTAAGTCTCACCGAAACATTGAATACATCCCCCACTTTTCTCAGAGGCAGCGCAACGCCAATTTTCTCTCCAAGATCGGCATCTCCTTCCCTAGGGTTTAGATTACAAGCTAACTCAATGTTATCAGAAGCAGACGAACTTGCAGCTGTTGCCGTTAATGAGAGTCTAGTATGATAGTTTTTACGAAGAGTTACTACACCGGAAAATGAATCAACAGTGAATACGCTAGGGAGTTCGCTTGTTAGGGTCACCAGGCCTGGAAACACCGCTCCGGATGCGCTATAAAACTGAGGAATTTGCTTCAAATCAGAAAAGGTTAATGACAGCTGAACTTTCGCAGATTCACTGTCCTTAAAACCAGACAAAGTTCTGTTATTATCTGGTATAATGCTTATATTCTGTATTAGATTCACAGTGACTACTGAAGGATCAATGATAATGGTCGTTTTCGTTGGCGTAAGACTGCCAAACTTTCCCTTAATATGAACTAATTTTGTCTTGTTGACTTCTTTAACTATTTCAGCGATATTTGGCCCTTTGCGACCAACAACCAGAGATTCTGGGTCTTCGCTCGTAAATGTTGCGAGATCGTGTGTTGTAATGTCAAACTTAGAGGCATCGGACATCAACATGCTCAAACAAAGTATAGCCATCTGGTAAAATCTTGTTCCACCTATCTTTTTCAATCTGTTGATGATCGTCGTGTTAGATCCCGGATATTTCGGATAGGGTTTAGCGTGAAGAATGAGACCAAGATAACTTACGACATTAATTTCTTGTTCTTTAGAAATATCGAAATGTAAAAATCGAACGATTAACTTCGACTTCCCAGGTTTCTTCGCCTTAATAGTTGGCCGATTACCATCATCTCGCTCTATGTAAAACAGATCTTTTGATTTCGAGAGATCAAGTATTGTTCTTGAGTCTTTAGTCATATCCACACGATAATTATCATCAAATATTAGAAAAATATTAATAAGACTTGAAGTTGGGTAGCCGGCCTCTATTGAATTATCTCCTACGAAAGTTATCTGTGGGCTTAAGTCTCTTATTTCTAAGCCTATTGGAGGCGATAATCGTACGTTAATGACTTTGTATCCAGTCAAAAAGCTATATCCGATAGGGTAGCAATCATTTTCAGGAACAAGCCAATCAGCTCGTATAACACCCAATCCAGAACCAACTGAGATGGCCTCTGAGATGTTGATAATTCGTAACACATGTTCATTTGCTGAACTCAGTCTTAGTCCCATGCCTTTATATAGAGCCTGGCGACTGCTATCATTAAATACAGCGTACGCTAACACTGACGCATGCGTGTTATCAAGTAGCATACTATCAGAGAGGGAAGCTTGAGCAGTTTGTGTAGACATCTTTGGATAAGGTGAAGGCGGAATACTTAAGGACATATTCGTTACCATGACGATATCCAATGTAAGAATACTGACACGTTTGTTTCTCGTTACACGGATACTGATACTTCCAATAGTGTTACCGCTGACCGGATTTACAGCAAAAATTGTTGCTGTGCCCTCAGACAGTCCAATAATTGAACCATTGCGTGTGGGGTACACAACAGAATCATTTGAGCTGCGGAGTGTTTCTCGTATCAAATTAGTGACAGAAATGTTCACATTTTTGAACCCGAGATCAAGCTGCGCTTTGGCTGTGATTGATGTCCACTGATATTTTTGAACACAACGACCATTCTTTGCGTCTTTCATAAACCAACCTAAAACAGCACCTAATTCTCTTTGTTCCACGGTTAAAGTTAAAGGAAAAAGCGGAAACCAAACTCGCACTGAAACGTTGACGGTCAAATCTAAGAACTGGATCAATATAATCCCCCTTTCAGAACCAGTGCTCTCCATTCCATCAAGGTAAACTTCTGAACAGTTATGGCTCACCTTTATCGCAGGTGATAAACTGGAGCAGTCGAACACAAAGAGATTAATTGTCTCACCAGATGCTTTAACTCCCCAAAGACGTACATCCGCTGACACTTTCTTACCGTCGATGACGGCTGTGTTAACAAGTTCTGACGGTTCTACACACGCAAAAAGTTTCTGTATAAAATTTGTTTGAATGTGGATGTGGCCTACAGTGTGACGAAAAGGTTCTGAGCTGTCTATTATTGCTGCTAAAGCTGGGAGTGTTTGTCCGCCAAATCCTATTTCTTCGTTGTTGATATTGCTTAAATGAAGTACCTTAAAAAGAAAGAAGAAAAAAAATCATTATTCAGTTCTACGTATAAAGTCATGAATAACATCTGTCCAACGTACAGTTGTGATAGTTTTTAAAATAATCATTACAACAGAAGAGATAAAATTTTGAAATCTTATGCTTCAACACTGTACTCTATGGAAAACAATTTACAAGGCACCTTGTCAATTAACGGTAACACTAGCCGTAACGATAACAGTAACGGTAATAGTAACCGTAACACTGATTGTAATAGTAATAGTAACCGTAGCAATAATTATTACAATAACGGTGACAGTAATGGTATAGTAACGGTAACAGTAACTGTAAAAATAACGGTAACAGCAACATTTTAGTAACGGTATCACTGAGTAACAGTTACGGTAACAGCAACAGTAACGGTAACAGTAACGGTAACAGTAACGGTACAGTAACGGTAACGGTAACAGTAACAGCAACAGTAATAACGTAACAGTAATAATAACGTAGCAGTAACAATAACAGTAACGATAATAGGAACGATAATTGTAATAGTATAATCTATTATAATTAACTCTGAACTTATTGCATAACGTCCCTAAGGGGATTTTGCAAGATAACTGATGTAGATGTAGTAACAGTAAAAGTAACTGTATCAGTAATAGTAACGTCAACGCGAACAGTAATAGTAACAGGATACTTTTTTTAATGTAAGTCAATTGCGACGAAAGTGACTACCTATTCTTCCTAGGAAGAGAGTAATGTCTTTAAAATTTGCTTGACGGTAAAGACCGTGGCAGGAAAGTTGATTTTACAGAGAGAAGAAAACTGCGAAAAACCATCGGAGTCAGACTGAGATTTGTGCCCACGTGAGGAGTCCAGGATTCGATTCCAGTTCGTAGAGGTGGGAGGCGTGAATGATGACCACCACCGGCAAACCTGACTAATTAACAATTGACGTGATTATCGGCGAATAGTTCGTCGAGGTGACTATTCGCCAATAATCACGGAGCCTGAGGTGACTAATTGTTTTAGTAAAATTACAAATTGTTTTAGGAAATACGACACATTTAAAACGAGGAATAAAATTATTTCAAGCGAAAGCGCGCCGGCATTCATTTTGGATAATCGCTGGAGGTGGCTATCGTGTGATAGTCTGAGTTTGTCGACCAATCAGCGCGCGCGATTTTGTATAGTCACCTATGTAATTTTACTAAATTCTATTAATTACAATTTAATTTTTTTCTTCAGAAAATAAGAACCTATTTAAGAACCTAAACACCTTAATTTGTGATAATTACCATTTATGTAAGAACCTGTTTAGGCTAACTTGGGAAAATGCAGGTTCTAACTCGCGGGTTTTTACTGTACTGATGAACAGAGTGGAATTCTGTTGCGTGATTGGACACAAAAATACATTGGGAAGATATTTTAACAAAAACAATCGGGGACGAAAATGCATAAATTGTCGAAACTCTGTCAGTGTGTTCAAGTTGTATGATCGCTAAGCTTTCTGTAAATTCCATAATTTACAGAAGTCTAAAGATACAGGTGGCTTCAAGGCAATTTTCTTCAGAATACCTAAAACAACCCACTACTACCGCTGACAATAAAACCTTGCAGATTCATCTTGACACGATTTTGTCCATATTGAATTTGACGTTTTTATAGTGAAAGTTGTATAACTGCCAGTAATGGATGAAAAAGTGGTATATTTCACTGATAGGAGTTAGGTTCATTAAATGTAAAACGGAGAAAATTCAAGCTTTTTAGATGGCTGTCCTCTATTTTAGAATCTATCAAATATCTTTGTTCTATATACAGTATGATGGTTCTCTGCCATGTGACCTTATCTTGCTGAAAAGGAGTTAACAAAGTATCTAAATAATGCAAAGTCACAATTATTACAAACAAATTTCTCCACAATTTTGCAGGCTTACGAGAACTTCGTTAAGGAGAATGGACCCGAGGAATTACTACCTAATCTGGATATGACAAGCGAGCAGCTTTTCTTCATTGGTTACGCACAGGTATTAATTATATCAACAGAACTGCTTTCGTTTTGTATGGGAAGCCTCACATATCGATTTTGCCCACAAGAAACGTCAGAAGTTGACAGAAGTGACGTTTCTCTGTGACACGTCGTGGGAAGATTCGATATTTTTGTTAAACAATTCGAGTATTCTTCACAGAGAGCCAAGAAATCGATGAAATCAGCCGCAAGCTCAT
>JAOCPT020540722.1:0-19382 GCA_026546935.2 Palythoa grandiflora | reverse complement strand
GCTCTAATAAAAAGGCTGCAGTTTGGCCAGTGGAAAGAGGAACAGGAATCATTGTCAACCATCGCCAAGTAGTGTAATTGAGCTTTTCTGAGAATGAAGACTTTTTATTTTAGGAAGGTTTTACTATTAAAAAATCGAGGAGAAAAGTTGGTGTTTTTGGTGTTGTTTCGAGACGTGGAAAACAGTTATTTCTGGTTTTGCTTCAGAAATAACTGTGAAACTCGACACAAATCCAGGGATCTATTAAGTGTATTGGATGTAGAAATACGAGAAAGTTATGAGCTAACAAAATTACCGATTCATTGATGTCCCATTTATTAATTTGAGAAAGTTATAACTTTTTGAAGTTATGGTTCGAAAACGAACCATATTTAAAGCTGCCGTCATCAAGGGGTTAAATGATGTATTCAGGATGAAAGAGTTAAAAGATAGCCCCTTCGTATACGTGGAAAACGTTAGATGATGAGGTCAGGGTGAAAGTGTCAAAAGATAGCCCCTTTGTATACGTGGAAAACGTTAGATGATGTGGTCAGGGTGAAAGAGTTTAAAGATAGCCCCTTTGTATACGTGGAAAACGTTAGATGATGTAGTCAGGGTGAAGGAGTTAAAAGATAGCCCCTTTGTATACGTGGAAAACGTTAGACGATGGGGTCGGGGTGAAAGAGTTAAAAGATAGCCCCTTTGTATACGTGGAAAACATTAAATGATGTGGTCAGGGTGAAAGAGTTAAAAAATAGCTCCTTTATATGCTTGGAATATTTAGTTGAGAAAGTAGTTTTTAAATCCATGTCATATTTAGATTTTGTTTATCACAGGTTTGTGATGAACCTCATCCGTTACTAATACGAGAAATGATTAAGTCCTGCACAACTGGGGAGATCGATGAAGCCTATAAAGTACTCTCCCACCTTTGGTACATGGGGTATTCACCTGAAGATATTATCACAAACATTTTTCGTGTGTGCAAGACATTCCAGATGGCAGAGTACCTAAAACTAGAATACATCAAGGTAAACTGTAATTTCAAAACATATACAGTAATGAGTATGTGCACAGTCATACACATACTTGGGAGCTAAAGCAACGAGGACGATGCAGCCGAGGACGACTCCTAGTAAAAAAAATTAATTTGTGTTTTACAAGAGAAATTCGCGACTGTCTAGATATGTTCGTTTCGCCAATTGCTCAAAAAACGTGTCTAAGTTAAATATGCAACGACGGTGTTCAGTTCCAAATGGAAATGCGAAAAATTAGCCGTCATCGTTCACGTTCCGTAGACGACGCAGAACTTCGTCATTTCACGTTGTTTTGCAGAGGACGGCAAAGAAATGCACTAAGATTTATAACGCACGTGCACAGCTATTGTTTCGCTCATTAAACATTTTTTGTTCAGTGACGGTCTCGTTACTGTCGTCGTGGTGGTGGTTTACTTAAGCTCCCTACTATCAGCGTAAAAACTGCGAGTCCTAAAAAGTCTTAAAAAGTCCTATTGTTTTCACCAATTTAAGGCCTATAAAAGGTCTTAAATTAGTTAAAATGTATAGCAGAGGTCTTAAAAATATGTAGGCTTCGGCCTTTGATCATGGAAGGAATGTCTGTTATAATGTCTGTTGGTAGAGGTTTTATGTTTCCATGATTACACTAACATTATTTTTGGTGTATCCAGAGTCTCGTGAAAAACAGGTCTTCAATTTTGATTTTGATAACATGAAAGATCTTAACTTTGTTTAGTCCTGAGTAGCTGGGATCCTGTAATAAGAGATTAATGAAGTAAGAAATTAAAAATGGAGGAACACTGATTAATGTGAGCTTGTTGTTTATTTGGATAAGAATATGGCTTAACATTTTCATGTTCTGCAGGAAATAGGTTACACGCACATGCGCATTGTGGAGGGAGTTGACTCGTTGTTACAGCTGTCCGGTTTGCTAGCGAGACTGTGTAAGAAAGTAGCATCGCAAGATGGAATGTGACCTGTCAAGATCCTCCCTAGACGTTTAAATGGTGCCCGAGAAACGATTGCATGTGTAATATTGGGTGGAGGAATATCACGCATTATACCATTCATCATCACACGTCTCCTGTATGAAAAAGGAACACAGAAGACATTTGAGCGCGTTCCTGTACGTTTTTCAAAATCAAGTGTTATACAACGGGAAAGCTGATCAATCCTCAGGGCTCGCACTGCACCTCAAATTTCTTAAAATCTGGAATTTAAAAATTTTTCTCCAGGACCCTGGAAAACTCCTGAAATTGTTTTCCAACTGCAACAAGTCTTGAAGATCTCCTTAAATTTGTCAAATATTTGGCCAAATCAAAGACAACTCGTAGACTTACGATTGTTAAACGGGTTTTGATAGAAGAATTGTTAAATTTGTGTAAGTGAATGCGAGAACGTAATTTATATTGTATTACAGTGCTTGAATTTTAGATTTTATACCCTGGAAAACCCCTGGAAATCTCCTGGAATTTTCGTGCTGCCCTGAGAATACGATCCCTGGTCCTTGATAATCTGGTCCTAAATGATCATTTCGAAGCAATACAATTTAAAATAGCACTAGTAAGCTGTTTCTGTGACTGCTGCTGTAAGGACATTCGGTCTAACATCGCTCTTGATTTAAAGATGATGACGATGAATTGATAATGAGTTTGGGTTTAATTATGAAAAAGGTTGGTTGACATGTAAATAATGTACAAGCTCCAATATGTAGTAAATTATAATCACTCATCGCGTCCAATACTTGTGTGCCCCCAAGATATAAGAATTAAAGTTTAAGAATTGCTTCGGGTGTAGTTTTTTTACTGAATTTAATAACGATAATATACAGATATCCTAAGGCAATGATCTGCAATGTTGTAAGGGCGTTTTTATTTGGAGATGGCAGACCTCCGTTAGGTGAGGTACCACAGTTAACCGGGTTCAAAAATCATTCCCTTTACATGCTATCTTTTCAACCCAACTGCCATGGCGCTGTTGCAAGTTATGTAAACAGACAGAATGCCGGAATGGGTGTGACTTTGCTGTAAAAGCGAATTTTATTTATTTTATTTTTTATCAGCTTTTTCAGCGTTTTTGCAGCATTTTTCACTTTTAGTGATGCATTATCGCCTCCCAAACCAAGTAATTTAAACGCTATTTATCCAAATGAAAGTCACCCTAGGTGGGCGGGCACCCCACCTGAAGCGATTACATGGGAAAAAGTCACCCTGGCAGCAGGGTGAAATACTTCACCTCTGCGTGCGTGCTTTCGCTTGAAATAATTATTTCCCGCGTTTTAAATGTGTCTTTTTTCCTTTTTGAAATAATCACCTGTATATTTATACTAAAACAATTAGTCACCTCAGGCTCCGTGATTATCGGCGAATAGTCACCTCGACTTCGTCTAATTGTTAAATGGTACAGTGTACACTGACCCGCTTATTAAGTTTTCAAATATTTTTCAACTCCCCCGTTTATTTCGACATCCCCGTTTATTGGCACGGAAGAGCATGCACATATGAACCGTTGTACCCTATTTTAAAATAGTTTGCTTGTATGGTTGTACTCTACCTTATTGTAGAGGCTCTGACGAAGGGCTAACGCTCGAAACGTCAGCTTTTACAAATTCCTACGGCGATGATAATTCGTTTATCAACATTATTTCAAATTTGTATCTACTCGCCGACGCACTGAATAGTTTTTTTAAAACTCGCCGACGCATTGAATAGTTTTTTAAAAACTATTTACTAAAAGTTACTCCGCAAAGTGAAACAAGCGATGAACTCCGAATGGAAGTAGGATCAATACTGATTCACAATGATTATTGTAACGTCACTGATTCAGAAGTCGCAAAAATGCTCGAAAAGGACACTTGATAATCCTTGAAACTCTGGCAAATGGAAGCCTTTCATTTGAGTTTTTGATTGAAGTAAGTTCCCGGTGATTAAATCCTACTCCATGACCATATATTGCTTTATTACGTCGGTTTGGTTGTTTGCACCAATTTGTCCAATAGCTGTTTCACCATGTGCATCTGATCCTGTCAATTCTGATGACTTATCTGTTCGTGGTTTTGCCGTTTCAGTTTTTGAGGCATGCTCAAGTTGAATATATTCAAATAAAAAAGCTGCTGGTTTTAAAACACTAATAGATTTATAGCCCTGAGATTGTTGTGGCACTGTAGGGGATTTTTTCATCAGAAAGTTTCCCAAAAGTAAATGAGGCACGCAGTTGTTTTAATTAATTTAGTTTTTTACTTGTATAAGGAAAGGTGCAGGAAACTTCCACAACCTTTAAGTCACTTCTATTTCTTATTTAGCTTGGGGAGTTCTCTTTTGTAAACAAATGAATGACCAAGAGGGCAAAGCCTAGAGGCCAACAATTGACTTTGTGTTATGTTCACAAACTTTTTCTTGTGCTCTCAATTCTCCACCAAATAATTGGGAAATTTTATTTTCTGTATTGAGATAAAAAAAATTAAATGTTGTGACTTTTGAAATTCAGATGCTGATGAAAAAGCTGGAATTAATTTTATTTGGCCAATAAATAAATACCAAATTTCTACAGGTCTTCTTGAATAACTACTGTATCTTAATTATTAGGCAAATACTCAAATTGTGAGAGCTCTCTTGCTTGAGACAATGTTGAAAATCGTGAGTGATGGTTATTAAAAGTTCTTCTAAGTATGTTGTAGGCCATGGTCAGTGTGTATTTACATATAGAAATCATATGTTACATAATTCAATTCCTTCTTGGGTGCACCCCATCCATACAGTTTGCAGTGATAGCGGTTTTTATGAAGAATGGAGTATACACCAATTCCTGTCACTGCTTGATTTGTATTCCCTGAAGTGTGCCAGGATGATATTTGCTTTCTCACTCTGATTGTCTGACATGCTTCTGTAGCCTTGAATCTTTCTATAATATATAGCATATTTTGTCTAAAGGCACCCTGAGAAATAATTAAGTTATTTGTACCTTTGAAGGAGCGCTAAATCTTAGAGAGGGGTGCTTATTAAATATATTCCATTTTGCGGACAAATACTGAACAGAAATGGTAGTACATTATAGTTTTTGAACAAACTATTTTAGGCTATTTAGATACCAGTGTGACATGATACAACAAAATGCACATAACACATTCTTTTTCAAACCTTACTACCACAAACTAATGATTTGGTTGTCTCAAAATTACTGCAGTTCATCAAAGTCAATGTTTTATACATAATTGCAACAACATTTTTAATTATCTGGATTGCAGGCATTCGGAGTGCTCGATGTACACGGTGGTGCAGAGTAATATATTGTACAACTTTAAAACAAGTACGGCGGCGTGGTTGGCGCAGTGGTAAGATCTCTGCCTTCTAACCACAAGGTCCCAGGTTCTCAATCCCCGACTCAGCCGAGTGTTGAACATTTGTGTGACCTTCTTTTCCGTCAAAGTTGACTCAGCTTTCCATCCTCCCGAGGTCGGTAAAATGAGTACCAGCTTCTAGTGAGGACTAACCTGCGAGGGATTAGTGTCCCATCCAGGAGGAGTCAATGACTTTCATCCGCTTAACACTACAGAAACCGGAGATAAGCACTGTCTCCAAAGGGCAACTTTGACTCGTAAATGGATTTAACTTTAGAATAATGTCTATTATCACAGAATGGATTGAACTTGCTTTTTCATTGATTACATGTGGTTGGACCATAATTTTCTTACAGAAGAAAGACTGCAGGTTGTAACCACACCTAAGTACTAACTTAAGAGTAATTTATGCTATAAGTATATAATTACCTTTTCCCAGCCTAGTGCTCTAAAACGCGCGAAATAATGATTATGTCATGACTAGATGAAACACAGTTATCTTTGATAAATATTCTTTTACAAATTTAAGATAAAAAATGTCGAACAATGTAAATCATAAACAATGCTTAGCTTATTTGTGCTAATTGTAAAATGCAGAAACTATACTTGGCACTAAGGACACATTGGTAGCGGACATTACCCCTTGTGTGTACCCTTAAATAATGTGAGCCTGAATGTTAGCCATGAAAATATGTTTTAGCCATATTAGGCTTTAATTGTCACCATGGCACAGCTTACAAACATGTAAAGTGAATCTTATGACTCTTGCAAATGACAGAAAAAACCACAAAGTGCGTATATTCTAGTTCCATCCTTAAATCTTACTTCATCATTTTGATTTTAATTTTTACACATTATGTTAAGATTACTGAATTAAGAATAGTTTTGTATTGTTACTTCAGTTTTGAAAATAGAAAAAGGATTTGATTTGAGTTGATTTGATCGAGTTTAAATCCGACTCGATACAGTTATGCGTAGTATTTTACCACAATACAACTTTACAAGGCAAAAAGACGAAGAATAACAAAGGTTTTACTTGCCCCCACTAAGTCCAAATGTACTGCCACAATTGAAACCCAACCATCCCCACCACAGCATGAACACACCAAGAAGCACATTGGTCAAGGAACAAGGCTGAGGCTTCTTGCGACCGGGATCGTACCTTCCATGACGGGGACCAAGAATTAATGCAGCTGAAAGCCCCGCAGCACCTCCCACTAGATGAACCCCTAAAATGTAACAGACAAATAGAACACCAAAGCAAAAGGTTTAGGAAAATGAAAGAAAAGAAATTGTATGCTTTTAAGGAAACGTGAAACTTGGTTATATAGCTGAAAGGAAATGTTTCTCAAGTTGCACGTCCTATGTTTAGCGGGAAGACTCGTCATCTTCAAGAACCTAACAAATGGCTCAATTTCTCATCTGATTCTCTGTATAGTTCAGTGGGTTGAGCATCAGACCAAGTTCCAAAGAGGCACGGGTTAGATTCCGTAAGTGAGTCAGACTTTTTGTGATGATTCACTCTTTTTTTCCAATTAATTTTGAAAGAGCAGCTGAAGAACTTAAAGCAGTCACTTGGTACAAAATGAACTGAGGAATTTGCTCGCGCAGGTTTAAACTTTGCCCGCTCAAATTATCATTAAAAATACCAATTCTGCGGCGGAGTTTGCAATATTTTCATCCAAAAAAACGTCTGGTTTGACTGATGTTAAATATAAAAAGGTAAGTAATAATAACAAGCATATAAAATACGCAGATTTGCATGTATACCTGAACAGCCAGCAATATCAACCACGCCCATTTCCCTTAGAAATCCATACTTCCCCCATACCCAGTGAGTCGGGAAACAAGTGGTCAGCGTACTCACAAACGAGTATAGCATATATGCACGAAGGTTTGTTCTCTCCGCCATCGCACCAGAGACGATTGTGGTAGCAGTAGACGCGAGGGCCATTTGGAAGAAGAATATCGCATAAATCCGACCTTCTGCTACAGGAACCTAAAATGGAAGATTACCAAGCCGACAAAGATTACTATATTTAATGACCAATGAAAACTATAATACTTGATATTTTGGAAAAGGGTTTATGTCTGTAACGGGCAATAGTCTCATTAATTTTATAGCACAAAAAGTAGCATAATCAACAACGGTTGCTAAGTTTGATGATCACTGTTTAATACTTGACATTTCGGGAAAGGGTTGATATTTATTTTATAACGGCCCGGACTCGATTCCAAACCTCTAGCATGGCAGAGTACATTGACAAGGCAGCAGGAATATATTATTTCAAACTGCGTAAAAAATAAAATAAGAAAATACTTCATTTACTTCAGTCATGAAATACCCAACTCCAGAGAAAGCGTTTGTACCATCGTCGACACCAAAACTCAGCCCAAAGCCAACCAACCAAAACGAAAATCCACTGAAGATGATGTCGATGGCGTTCTTCACCATAATATTTGTCTCATTCTTCACTGTTACCATACCTGGGGAAGGATCAGTATCAAGATATCAACGCACTACCACTGAGAAGGGCTAAAAGAATGAACTGTTTGTTATAACTATGTATTAAGATATTGTTAAGTTTATTCTAAAGAAATATTTCTTCTTGTTTTACAATAATTTATCCAATCACAAGACTCCGCGACAAAAGCCAAAAAAAGTTCTGATTTTCTATGTTTCCCCCATGGGAATTTCCTTCAACTAAAAAAAGTTTCCATTGGAAGGGAATGTTATAAATTAGTGAAATAGAAATAATGATTTTGCTGCGTCATAAAGATATGGTCGTCATAAAGATATGGTCGAAATTCAGCACCTGGTCCTCTAGGGATTAGGCGTTGGACTAACAATCTCACCCCATAAATACTCTACTTGTTATGGAAACGATAACTTGCCCTAGCTTTTATCAATATGAATTATTCAGAAAACTTTTGTAGCTAATACCTCAGGGCCTAATTATTATATGGCTTTACAATTTAATAAAAGAAAAAGGAGTATATACAATTTGAGATATGAGAGCTACATTTTCACGTTTTTGGTAAAAGGGATTACAAAGAGATAGGAACTTCCCAGCACTTCTTCCTGTTAAAAGCTCAAACTGAATAAAGTTACCAGCGTTCTTGATTAAATTTTTCAATACTCATTTAATCTACATTTCCAGATGATTCAATCACTCGTTCAATTGAAATGTGCTTTTGGTAGGACAAGGGGAAAAGTATTTCGTTAACAGACCTTTTAAAAAACAAAATGCTTGACAAGATATATGAATAATGCATGTACGAATCTCAAACTGCGAGTGTATAATTAATGATTGACAACTGAACTAAAAGCCATGGTGATTTAAAAACAGAAGTTCTTCTACTAATACCTACATATAACATGTGCACTGTATAAAACATTAAATCGGCAAACCTAAAACCTAGTTTTTTTATTCACTCATACAAATGTACTGTATCGAGTCAAAAACAAAGCCCATTTCTGAAGACATTTTGTGCATGTTGTATTCAAATTCTAGCTTCCACTGTTATAACATCGAATATGTTCCTTTAGGCAAAGTGAAAAATTTCGATTTCTCGTCAGAAAATTTTTGAAAATATAACATCATCATGAATTTTTTTATTTTCTTAATTTTTAGCTTTTCTACAGAGCAGCATTCCAGGAAGTACAGCAAATGATACTTTTGACTAAGCTCACAAGCAGATTAAATCATACAACTTTTATTAAAGAAAAAAAAAGTAAATGAGGCAGTTATTTTGAAATGTGCGCGCTGTTGAGAAACCAGGATTTTTTTTATTTGGCTTTTTCTCTAGAAGAAAAAGAAACTTCTATAAAATTTGAGGTTTATTATAAAAATCTCGAAACTCACCAGATTCTATAAGTCCAAATCCTGATTGCATTGTAAAAATGATGAAAGCACTAGTGAGAATCCATGTTGCATCACCAAATGAAATCGTTTGCTCGGTGTATAAAAGTCCAGCTTGACCCTCTAGTTTGGTCGGTATCTGTGTTGCACTGCTTCCGTTTAACATGTTGTTTTCAACTTTGCCGGATATGTTAATTTACGAAGTTTTCGTAGTAACCATGAGGTTTCGATTTCAGATTTTTAACTCCAAGCCCTGTGAAATTAAGACGTTATGAAAACAAAATCATTAATAATTGATTTATTTATTTCTCTTCTTGTCGTAGCTGATATACATAATTTTCATGCTGGTTTTGGCGTTGAGAATTGAAAACGTTTGGTTCATACGTTATTTACAATACCTTAACAAAACCGTTTTATATACTTTTCAAACATTCTTGTAATATCTTAGAAAAAGTTTACAAGCTTTGTATTCAATAGCAGTAGAATTAACTTATTCTACTTGTATCACCGGTGTCCAAATAAAGCTTGAAAAATCTTAGAATAAATCTAATTCTTTTAAACTTACAATTCCGAGAAAAGATTGTACAACTATATAAAATAAACACTTTGTTTTTTATGTCATGTTCTGAATTTATACAATTCCTTGTATTCCAGTTTGATCGTCAAGGTAATTGAAAGGAATACGACTTAGTTTTCACTGCTTTTAGCAAGGTTTAGAGTTTACCGCGATGAACCCAACGACAGCTTGTAAACAAAGCACATTTCCGGTCAAGTCCTGCAAACAAGATGTTTATCGTGCAAAGGCCGTAACAAGCCCAGAATGAAAAACCGATAGCTCGAGAGAAGTTATACGTTAGTTACCCTTTATTCTAACAGTCTATCATAAATTTCAATTAACTGAATAACACTAAATCTTTTGTAACTGAAAAATGGTAATTTCAATTTAACACGAAAGCTACCTAAAGTTTCTATTCTATTCAGTTTAGTCACCTGCTAAGCCTTCCGTTCCAACAGCCACGATTCGGACTTTGTTTTAGAGGAAAAGCAATTACTTTTCCTTCGCGCGCCAGTTATTACTGATAAAGTTGTAACAAAATATTTTCTCTTTTTGAGCAACAAAATCTGCTGATGCAATCTTGCAAAACTTTTAGTAGTTCAATATTCAGCATGTATGTTAACAAAATACTGCAAAGTTTTAATAACTATATTATAAATTTTATCAAATAATTATATTAAAATTATTTAACATAATATTATGTAAAAGTACCTTTACCATTACTGCAATCAAGATTTTCAAGATTCTCTTTATTTGTGATGTCGAAATTAAATGTCCTGCTTTATCTAGTCAATAACTTGGCAGTTCCTGCCTCTTGTGATCAGACCATCCTTCATGACCCGGGGGGGGTAGGGAGGAAGGGAGGTGTGGGGGTTACTTCGGCGTAAAAAGGATAGGGAAATATGAAAAAATAACTTTAAAAAATACCTCAAAGCATAAATTTCAAAAATAAAAAAAAAAAAACAGGAGGAAAACGAAGACAAAAATCTTTCTCGTTTCGTTTTTGCACCACTGAAAATACCGTTTTTCTAAAGTAACTTTGTCGTTATAGACCATAAACCCCATTATTGCCTAAACCGGTGGCTCTCTTATTAAGTATTTGTTATCTGGGCCCTAACCCTATTCCCTAACCTTAACCCTTTACGGATAAGAGGTTTAAAACGGTCCGATGGGCAAGTTGCTTGACGATCGAGAGAAGTAAATCCAAGTCCGAGAGGTTTGGGGGCAACTACTTGGTAATCAGTATTCAAAGTCAGCCCATCCCGCTGTAGTTACCTCGGTAGCTCAGTGGTAGAGCACCAGTCATTAGGTCGGTGAGTGGTGGGCCCAGTTACCGCTCGGGGCATCTGATTTTTTCACCATTTAATTCTGAGTGCCAACAGGATTTCGTCTACAAACATGTTAAAGTTTCTCTAGATGTATTTAAAGGGCCCTCGGGTGTCCAACAATATTCAATTTTAAATAAGACTTTTCTTTACCTTGTGTCCATATCAGCAGCTCACATTTGATGCCGGTTCTCTGTATATAGCTCAAGGCAAGCGATTTGTTTTCACATTTCCATGGTTTCAATTTCCCGCGCACCGCCATATTAAAATGAAACGTGTTACGATTGCAGTGCCAGTTTCCACTCTCCATTAAAACAATAGCAGTGAATGAGTGGGAGTTTGGCACTGCAACCATTATGCGCCCCATTTCAAGATGGCGGCGCTTGGGAAATTCAAATTATCGAAATGTTCAAAACAAAACGATTAACCTGAGCTTTATACAGACAATTATCAAATGCAAGTTGCTGATATGGACACAAGGTAAAGAGAAGTCTTATTTAACACTAATATTGTTGGACAGCCGAAGATCCCTACAAAAACATCTAGAGAAACTTTAGCATGTTTATATAGGAAACCTTATCAGAACTCAAAACAATTGGTGAAAAAATTCAGATGCCCCGAGCGGGAATTTCAATAGAAATTTAAGATAGATTACAATGTTTGAGATAAAATTACACAATGTACCCCCCGCCCACCTACACCCCTCCCTCCATCTTATATAATACATACTTCTAAACGACACCTCCCCCTTATACACTAAATAAATCAGCAAAAGAAATCGACATAATTGTTTGCGCAAAGTTTTTTTGTTGATCTTAGCGCCAGCTAAAGAGCAGGAAGATAAGGGAATGGGGTCGGGTGGTTTAGTCCTTAGCACGCCGCGCTGGCCCAACCTACAACATGGTTTCAAAATCTGTGTTGGCAGTCAGCACTTATATCATGATGTTGCAATGGAGTTGGTGTGTGTCTTTAATGTGACTTATGCACATTCAAAGCTTAAACCTCACACGAAAACTACCCTTAAGCCTACAGCTTGTAACTAACCGTATATCTTAATACTTATCTTGCAATCTTAACTTCAACACCAGATATGAGTTGGGCAAAGGAAATGCCTTCGTTCTGTAGAGTTAGAAAACCCAGGCACAGCTACAGGCCTTCAAATTATTTTGTTAAGAACGCCATAACAAAAATTCAAAAACAACGCGAAATGGTGCAGTTTGAATTATATTACTTATTACAAATGTTATTCACGTATATATAAACTATTTAATTCAAGCAAAACTACCAAATCATATTACTTTGTAATAATTATGTATATTCTAGATGAAGTTTATTTTGAAAGAAATATGAATTTTACAAAAATATCTTCAATATTCAATTGGTCATCATTGTATCATTCCTTGAAATATAAACCTGCACACCTTTTTCAGCAGTATTTCGTCTTTGTAAACTGGATAAATGCAGACTGGTAGCCTCTTTGCTCTGAAGATTTTGTACCACCAGTTTGTCGACATTTTTCTCTGTGGAAATTGATGAGTTACTAGTGCAAGATAATATGTCAGTTGCAATATTACTGTTATTTTTATTTTGTGATATAGGTTTGGGTTCGACTCTGTTATAAACTTTATGCAATTCATTGTGTTTTCCAATCCCGTGTTCCACAAGGTCACAACCTAACATCTCCTCTCTTGGCTTCAAACGGATTCCAATCGACTTTTCGATAACAAGCAATTGTAGAAATGTTGTCAATACACCCCATACCCCGATTACGACTACCGCGCAAAGCTGGACACCAAGAAGTCGCCAATGGCCCCCTTTAAAGATACCATTAACACTGGACAATCCCTCGAGGTTATCTTTTTCGGCGAAAAACGCGACTGCTATCATACCCCAAATGCCTGATCCTGCGTGGGTAGCAACACAGTTGACTGGATCGTCGATCTTGAGTTTCTCCATGAGGTCGGATAGCAGACAGGCGAACAAACCTCCGATGAAACCAATAAGGAGACCTGCGTAGAAGAGTTTAGAGGGCAGCTGATTTGACAATATAAGAATGAAAGAATAATAAATATCTGAAATTGTGCAGAGACAAAACTCGGGAAAAAACGAGCTCCCAACGGGAATCGAACCCACGACCTTCCATAGGCTAATCGGACGCTCTACCATTGAGCTATGGAACTCATATGGTGATCAAGGCCATTAAATTGGGTTATCAAACCGGGCTGTATCACACAGTCACGTGAGTTCAATTCCCACCAGGAGCTCGGTTTTATCAGTTCCGACTTCTGTCTCAGTTATTCGTTTCCTAGACTTTGTTTTTCCAGTGATTGCGCGATTCAATTAATCAGGGCGCACTTGAGACATATGCCTTGGCATTAGAAATGAAATAGGAGCCTTATTTACAAAATGATTTCATGATGTGCTACTTGGAATTTAGAAAGACGAAGAGACCCTTTCTTACATCATTTAGAACTAATACAGCTATATGCAATTCGTGAGCGAGACATCTCTATACACAAGAAAAATCCAAAACCTTCGAAAAACATACAAATTAAACTGCACCAAAATTCACTACACTTGGCTGCTATGGCAATTAATTATCACAACCAAGCCTCGTTTTGGGACACACCATTGCATGAAAAAGGTCTATTCTCGGGCTTATTACATAATTTCACTTTCTCATTACAATAGCCATTGTTATGTGTTCATGTAATGCTGCCTAGCAACGAGAGCAAATTAAATCAATATCAAAAGGCGAAAATTACAATAGTGTGGTTACTTATGTGCGAGTCAATTCCAGCCGCGAGCATCCCCCATCCGGGAAAACCCCGGGTATTTAATATACGATTAGTCCCGCAGGGCCGGGCATTTGTAAACGACAAAAATCTTGCCTCGTAACATCCTGTCGTCATTTCCAACGGCGCTCAGAAGTCATTTTGGAATAAGAAGAGCATTGATCGACCATAAAAAACCTATAAGAAACAATAAAACCATTTGCTTTGTCTTCGTCCGGTCGGAGTGTCTCATTTCGTGACCCTGTGAATTTACAATGAGACCACATGGCTGTTCACGTTCGACTCATGAGTATATAAGATATTAACTTTATAGATAAACTAGAGAGTTATTCATTTATATACCATGCGACTGGTCTGATGGACTGGGGGGCCGGGCATTTGATCATCATAGTAGGAACGGGGAGCGGGGCATTTGCCAACGAAAATTGCCCGCAGGGCCGGGCATTTGACAATTTTTTTCGAATGCCCGGGGTTCGCCCGGGGGTTTGCCCGGAAGGGGGGATGCTCGCGACTCGCACATTAAGGTCAGTTTACACAAGTTTACACAAGTCCGAATCAGCTACCAACTCGGGTTATGCCGTCAATCCGGGATGTAAAAATAACCGTTCACACAGATCCGGGTGCTCACCGCCGAGTGTGTTAGAACAAACGCCGTGTGCGTTTATTTCATTTTTACGAATTCCTACGGGCTTCTTTTCAAGTAGAGGCGCGTATTTCTTTAGTTCCAAATGGCAATTTCCCATTTCATTATTATTATTATTTTATACAAAAATGTAAAAGCTATATAGTTCAAGACACAATGCCATCGTTTAACAAAATTGAATAAGAGAAAACTGTACAGGTAATGTATTTTGCCATGTTTTTGACAAAGCAGAGATGGGGGCTTTTATTGGCATAAAAGCATTTATTTAAGTTTTGCTTTAATTCGTTCCAAAACCTAGTATCGATTGGTTCGCTGGTTTTGATGGGTATTTCAAAAGGAACATGGCGGATACCATATTTGTAACTACACGATTGCGCAGCTGATCTCCTTTATGTACCCGTGTTTACATGGAAAAAAATGTTGAATTCCAACTCTTTCAGGAAGGTCAACTCGGATGTCGAAACGAGTCACTCATCAAGAAGGTTTGATCTGGCATGCTTTCAAATTCATGTAAACAGTTACAGGCGCTTATGTGGAGATTGGTTGACCTGGCACAGCCACCGGTAGCCGATCTGGGGTCGTACAAACGGCTGCAAAAACAAGTCTCATAAAATAGGAAGTTGTAAGACTAAAAAAAGTAGTCTTCAAAACACAATGAATTTGAATCATTGCACGAACCTTCCCAGGGACGACAGATTGAACAGATAGCCGTCACGCCAACAAGTCCTCCGCGGATCCCGGTTACAAATATTGGCACAGACAAAATCTCTGAGTTTTGAGCGTAACTGTAGATAATACCCAGAACTCCGCCGCCAACGGAACTGTTCAACGTCACTACTGCTGTTCGTGAAGCTAGCTTCCATTTTGCTGAAAGAAAATTCAAAATTGCTGAGCATCTTAAAACTTTAATATCCACGCAGGCGGCCCATTCAAGCAATTCGAGGCTACGTCATTCGATTTTGATTTCTAACGGTCCTTTTAAACTGAATTTATCGACCAGAATTGTTTCCTTTTTTACAGATGGCGCCAGAAATACACAATAAAGACGGTAAAATAACTGATTTTGCTTAACTTGTGTAAATTGCGGTATTTTTAGCCATTTAGATGGGTTTTGGGACGGGCTTTGTTGTGCATTCCTCGTGCGGCTTCGCACCTCTACAAAAAAAATGGCAGGGCAGTAACCTTCGTTCGCCGGCCACAATCTTCCATATTTTTTCGTATGGCAGCCTCTTCACACAATCAACTCTCAATATATCCGACCACGTCCTTGCAAAAAATCGCCGTGATCCAACGCATATTACTGCGTCATCCGTACATTCGAAAATCATAGAACTGATTTTAGCTTTCGCCATATGATTCGGACAAATGTGAGAGAACTTTTTGGCCGCGTGATAAGTCGAATTCTTCCCCAATACCATACCCAAAGCAAAACTTTAAACTTCCGGCAACGAACTCATTTGTTGATTGGCTCAGTTTTGTTTCGGTCTGTAATCAAAATACATTTATTTTATTGTCTTTATTGTGTATTTGGGGAACAATCTGTTAAACAAGAAAACAATACTGGTCGGTAAATTCAGTTGAGAGCGACCAGTGGAAACCAAATTCAAATGACATAGCCTCGAACTGCTTGAATGGGCCGCTTGTGTATCCATTTCACAGATTATGGGATATTTCAATAACGCTTAATTCTGTTGAGACTCGGCGGAGAGGGGAAGGGCAGGGGGGGGGGATTTTAAGGACACCTTGATTATAATACTTTGTTTCCTCATCACAATTGCTTGTACTGTCATGACGCCAGAGATCAGGTAATCAGTTAATGAGTAACGATTAAGCTGTTTCCATGGCAACAAGTTTGTATACCACTTCTCTATGCAATTTTTGTCATTTCGTTATCTTAATTCTGCTTTAAAGTTCAAGAAAAAGATCAGTAAACTTAATTTCTACACTAAATTAGCAAATCTGCAACAGGAATCGAAAAGGTCAACGTTTCAAAATTTTTCAAAAATTCAAGATGGTGGCCATCAAAATACAAGATGGAGAGTTTGTGACGTCTAATAACGTCATAGCTGACGTTTCCATTAAGGGAAAAGTTTGTATAACTAAGCTTAATTGCTGGTGTAAGAAATAGAGCGTGTCGTCCAAATGAAAGACTAGATGCCCGAACGGCAATTATAGTGAGAGGTAATACTGATCACCTATTAGAGAAAACACAGACAGCTTCTTTACCTACCCCCGCTCAGTCCAAATGTGCTACCGCAGTTGAAACCCAACCATCCCCACCACAGCATGAACATTCCCAGCATTACATTGGTTAACGAACATGATGGAGGCTTCTTGCTACCCTGGTCAAACCTCCCTCGACGGGGACCAAGAATTAGACAAGCTGCCAGCCCTGCCGCTCCCCCAACTAAGTGAATGCCTGAACAAGTAAAGTATATGTTTAAAAATATTTAAATTAATAACACATGTGATATATGTTTTATGATACTTGATATATGATGTAATGAATAAAATTGCTTGATCAAAATGATCTGATCTTTTTGATTTTTTTAAATAATTCAACAATATACGCTTATCTCTATATGTTTGTACATTGAAAATGAAAACACAGCAAAAAAAACGAGTATCAGATCTTTGAATATTCTTCATGGAAAATTAAATTCACATTGGTGTGGTTGGCGCAGTGGTCCCAGTGGTCCCAGGTTCAAACCCCAGCTCAACCGAGTGTTGAACATTTGTGTGACCTTCTTTTCCGACAAAGTTGACCCAGTTTTCCGTCCTCCCGAGGTAGGTAAATGAGTACCAGCTTGTGCTAGGGGCTAACCTGCGGTGGATTAGTGTCCTGTCCAGGGGGAGTCAAAGACTCTCATCCGCGCAACACTACAGAAACTGGAGATAAGCACCGTAGGCTCGTAAAAGGATTTAGGTTTTTTAAATATTATATATCTGGCATTGATAAATGAGCAACGAGACGTCAGCTTGACGTCAGCAAACAACTCAACATCGACAAGTTTTCCCAAACACGTTTTTCAAAACTGTCACTGTTGGAAGTCTTAACACTCAGCTATCAACGCCAGGCTCCTCTTCTTCAAATGAAAGCGACAACGTGTGAAGTGTTGCAGTGGTCAGAAAGCTTTGAATATCTTACGGCTATAAATTGTTTCTAGAAGAGTTGTTAGCTTGGTTCTGAGTTTTTTGACTGTTTTCTAAATATGATCAAACTAAGGTGAATGGGAGCCTTATATACAGTGACTAAGGAGCCAAAGGAATGAATTAAAACTCAATAGTCTCTTTGTTCTTATAAAAGATGAATATTTGAGTCCTTGCCTTAATTCAAAGATGTTTTAAGCATCACTTCTCATTGACAGCAGTTATACATCCGACATTATTAAAACTATTTTCGTCGTTCGATGAAGGTAATTAAGTCTTTTTCAAAGCTAACTGTTGATCACAAACAAATTATTTAACAAATTTTATCCCTGGTGAAGGATTGCACTCAACTTTATATAATATCTTAACATTTATTGTACAACTCTAAAAGTCTCTGTACCTGAACAACCAGCGATATCAATCACGCCCAATGCTCTCAGAAACCCATGTTCTCCCCAAACCCAGTGAGTCGGGAAGCAGGTGGTCAGCGTACTCACAAACGAGTACAACATGTATGCACGAAGGTTTGTTCTCTCTGCCATCGCACCAGAGACGATTGTGGTGGCAGTAGACGCAAGGGCCATTTGGAAGAAGTACATTGAATATATTTTTCCTTGTTCCTGAGGTACCTTCGACAAGAAATGTTGATTTATAGTTAAAAAGCCTATCGCGAATAGGGACGATAATGAGAAAACATTACTTGCAAAACAAGGCATACATAACATCAAACGAACAGTCTATTGTAAAGTTGTTCTACATTTGATTGTTTTTAAAAACATTAAACCAAACTTTGCCGATCGTTTCTCGTTCATACTTGTTTTATCCGGAAAAAGGACGCATAGTCTATAAAACCTGATTTATGTAATTGTATGCGGCAGAAACATAGAAAAGTTGTAAGTTTTTGAACATATGTTGTCTTTGTCTGAGTTTGTTATCACAAGAATTTAATTTGATAAATATTAGATCGTATTGTGAGATTGCCCGTGCCGATCGTCTGGGGTAGGGTGGTCCTAAGAAGGACTTAGAAACTTACGAGTGCGAAAGTCAGAATTGAGGAGTTTTGTCTACTGTGTGCTAGTATGGCTTGGTTCGCAATTACTGATTGGTCAGTTTTTCCTTGGTGTGATTGGTTTCTCAGAACTGCTCTAACCCGGATGTTCCAACTTTATGTTTTCCTTGGGAAACCGAACCTATTTGTTAACAGTGCCGTGCTGGCAACAACAACAACAACAACAACAACAACAACAACAACAACAACAATATTTATTTCACCGCCAAATTTTTACAATATATAATTTACAACTTGAAAAAACACAGCAACTTTTTTGAAAGACATGTTTCGGAGCATACCGAAACATGTCTTTCAAAAAAGTTGTTGTGTTTTTTCAAGTTATTTCTTCATTGCTAATGACAAGACCTTTTGGAAATATAATTTACAATTATAAAGAAAAATATACAGAAATATAGCTGTAATAGCTAGCGGCTAAGACTAGACAGCTAGCTAAATATTTTCAATTTGGCTTTTGTTAAGTCAGGAAAGGGAAGGGAAGACTGAAAAATATAAACTAAATAAATAAATGTTAAATAAATAAATGAATGAACGAACGAACGAACGAACGAACGGACGGACGGACGGACGGACGGATGGATGGATGGATGGATGGATGGATGGATGGATGGATGGATGGATGGATGGATGGATGGATGGATGGATGGATG